>BCKQ01000018.1:270193-301719 GCA_001600695.1 Ascoidea asiatica
CCTGCTTAGACTGACAATAAGCATCCAATTAAAACGTTTTTCAATCATTCTCAAAAATTACTAAATGGTGATAGATGAAAATTAACTACAATCTCTTGGGCCTTCGATTTGTAAACGTGGGGCTATTTGATTGTTAATCATTTTATTCTTTTATTGGAATTGTCTTCGGCCATGCTAGGCTATTCTTAAACTTTCTAAAATTTCATAAATTGTTCTACGACTACATTTTATTGCGTTCTCCGAACTTCCGTGTGCATGTTAAATATACTAGAACGTTCTGGGTCTGCATTATTTATTTTTTCTTTCAAGTTCTGTGTGCATCTCGAATGTATTGGAATCTTTGTGTTTGTTCTTAGAATGACGTAGTGTCTTTTAGAATAATACTTTATTTTATTTTATTTCTTAAGTATGGGAACTGAACTTTCACATACTAAATTTACAAATTTATTCTTAAGATGGGTTACCCGCTCCTATTTTCCACTAATATTAATAGGGCACTTACCTCCCTTATTTTTTATATAATTTTTATATATTTTATATTTTAATTAACAATTGTTTATAATTTGAATTAGATATCTTCTTAGTAATAATTAGATATTTCGTTCGAACTACTATCATTTGGCTAGAATACTGAAATGTAGTGGAGTGAATACTCTCTAATATTGGGCAATACGAAATATATTTTAATCCTCATATTAACTTCACTATCAATATTTTATTGAATAAATACTGGATAATTATTGAATATAAGTGATTATTAGAGAATATTATTCTTAATTTATATGCGTATCTAAATTAGATATTTAACAAAAAGAATAGATTGGTTCAATTTATTAAATCTTTTGATAATCAAGAACTGAAAAATCAATTTAAATGTTTTTAACGTTAACTCCTGCCAATTAAAATATTCAATTTGTATTCATTTCCTTCTTGGACAATGACAAATAACAGTTTTCTGTAACTGCAGTTTTAGATTAAAAACGTATTTTTTTTCAACCACTTTCATATCTTTTTCTGGAGATAATATAACTTCCAGATACACCTTCATACCATTTCAATAACGTTGAATATTTTTATCGTATTATTATTTCCTGATAGTTTCCCACAAATTGAGACATCATTAACGGTTAATTATTATTTTCAGATAGTAAAATATTTACTCCTAAATGGTTTCAAATGAAATCATTCTTTTTTTATTATTTTCGAATTTGAGAAAATAAAGATAAATTTTTTACTGATTTAATTGTGTTCCTGGCCTTTTTGTTAGGATAATTTGAATTTATGGCAACATGCATTAAGATAAACTGCCAATATTTGATACTGTGTCTAATATCTAAACTGAAATAACAAATAGTAGTTTATAATTCACGTAAGTTTAATGAACACTGAAAGTTACATAAACTGAAAATTATTAATATAAAGTGCTGAAGTATGCTTTGATTTGAAACTTTTAAAAGTTCTTCATTTTAAGATTTAAAGCCTTTCTATATATTTGATTTTTAATATAAATATTTCAGAATTTTAAGTATATTTGCCTGTGCTTAGGTATTTACTGTACTAATACCTGTAGTATTAATGTTTTTGCCTATGTTTATCTAATAAAAAGTATTAATCATTTAAACAGAAATTATAATTATTCCGAAAATTAAAAATTCTTTTTAAATCTATTTATTTGGAATCTGGTTTCCTCATAAACTGTTATGATATTACTAATATTAATATTAATTGAATGAATCTAATAATAGTCAATCTTCTATTTGAAGAATGTAAGATATTTTTCAATATTATTATTGATAAAAAATAAATTAATAATAATTTCCATTTCAACTCATTTTTTTATCTAAACATTGATTCAATGTTATTGTATATTAAATTATTATTATTTTCAATATATTATTATAAAAAATACAAAATATTAGATCTTAAATATTACTTTGTTTGAAAATATATTAAATTATTACTTGATATATTATTATCTTGATTTTCCTTTCATTTTTAATACGTACACTGAAAATTATTAATAATGAGGAATTTCTTCTTTTACTTTTACTAAGATATATACTTTTAATTTTTCTTTTCTTTTTTACGACTAAATAAACTAAAAGTACTACAATTCATTCACTCTTTAAATAAAATAATTCAAATAAATAATTTACATATATTATTCATATAAATCTTTAAATAATTTATTTGAATTGATTTGAATTATATCTCAAAGATATTCAAATAATGGCTCTTGATCCAAACTCAAATTTACAAGTAATTAAACAAAAAGAAAATGATTCAATTTCCATTTTATCAAATGACAATAATACAAATAGTAATATTAATGAATCTCCAATAAGTTTTTTAATAAAACGAATTAAGATTTTATTATCTTCTTCAAGAAAATCTTCTATATATGATATCGAAAATAATCCTATTTTTATTCAAACAAGAAAAACTTTACTATCCTTATCAATTAATAAGTCTTTCATACAACAATTTATAATCTCTTCAGTTAATTTATTAAATGAATTAAATAAATCTGATAATTATTTACCAATTGAGAAAAAAAATGATGAGAATTTAACTTCAATTTTAATTATTTTAAGATTAATTTCTTCAGCTCTTGAAACAACTTGGTTAAATTCAAATAATTTAAGCAATAATTCTTCCGCAAATTCTAATAAAAACAAAACTAATAATAATGTTACTATATTTGAAACTCCAATTTTTTCAAATAGTATAAATACTTCAAGTAATATTTATTTTAATATTTTACATCCTTCAATTTTTCATTCTTCAAATAATGATCTACCTTTATTAAAGTCAATATCTGTTTCAAATTGTTTAGACATTTTATCTCAATTGAGATCTTCTACTTTAATACATAATGAATTAATCAATCTCAAAAATATAAATAATTTTCAAAAAGATGATTCATTTCTAAATTTAATTATAAATCAATCTTCAAATTTAAATAATACACAAAAATTCTTAATTCAAAATATTGATTATAATTCAAATTTGATTTTAAGATATCTTTCAGCTTCAAATCAAGATGATTATTCAAATCACTTAATTAACAAAATTGTTACTTTGAATCATGATAATGATAATGATAATAATATAATTTCTTCAATTGATCAATCTTTATATAAATACTTTGATTTATTTAATTTCATTTATTTATCTCCTTCCTTAATCATTGATTATTTCAAAAAGATTTGGGATTTATTAATCGTCGTTAAAAAATCAATAAATCAACAATTAATACTTTCCTTTTTTACAAATTCTATTAAATATTGGATAGTATCAAAACCAGAAGAATATTTATCTTCCACTTCTCTTTCCTTGACTCCAAATTCGAACAAATCTAAAAAAGATTCAAGTACAACTTCATTATCTCAAGAGGCTGAAAAATTATTTGATTACATTTACCCTAATTTTGATTCTGCAAAGTCAACATTTAGATCATCAAATCGATTTTTAGCAATTTTCTTAGCATTATCTCCTTCCTCATTCGATTCATTTTTATCAAGTTTAAATTCTAAACTAAGCGCTCTTTCGAGAAGTAAAAAACAAAAGTTTTTAAATACTTTGGTTAAATCTGTTTCTCAATCAAACTCGAATAATGATATCAATGGACTAAATAATATTAATAACATTCCAAATAATTCAAATGCTTCAAATGGAATGAATATAATGTCAGGTTCTGCCAATTTAATATCTCAATTTGAAGGTTGTTATAGTTTAGTTTCAATATTCACAATCGCTTCTTCAATTCTTCCTTATGAACCAGATCATCCTTTAGTTCAATTTTCTAAAAATTATTCTTCTTTGGTGGAAGATTATCTTTCTTTTCAAACAAATACTGCTAGTACTTCTAACAACGATAACTTATTGAACATATATCTAGATCCTTTAAGAATTGATTTTTTTTGCTGTAGTGCTATTTTAAATCCTGGCCATGTGTTGTTAGATATTATTCAAACTTTGAATGATAAAAATTCAAGTTTACATAAAATAAAAAACATTACAGAAGGTATTAAAAGGTTGAAAAAATTTCCTACCATGAACAATGCTTTTAACACTTTTATTATAAAGGTTAACTTTTTACTAAGAGATTGGATGTTAAAAGTTTCTAATACAATTGAACTGTCTACGTTTCCGGAGGGTGAGGGTGTTTCAAGAATGAAATTCAATGATCAAAATCTGAGCCTGAGCTCCCTTGGTTCATCAATTACTGTTTCTACATCTCATACTAATAGTAACAACAACAGTAATGGTAGCCCTAATATTAGTAATAATGGAAGCAACTTAGGTCCTAATATGAACATGCAAAGTTCTATCTCTCCTTCAATGTCAAGTCTTGCTCCAAGTACTACAATAAATGGAAACAGTAAAATTCCTAAACATGCTTCCACTAATATGACTTCTAAGAATAGTAAGAAACACAATTATACTTATATCAGAAATAACAGCCGAAATGTAAAAGACAAAAAAAAAGAGAACTCCTTTAAATTCACAAAAATTAAAGATAAACTTGACAAAAATAATAATCCTCATCTCCATTCGAAGCAATCAATGGCAAATTTCAGTAATGGCCAAGCTCCTACTCATCATCAAAGCTCTTCCAGTGGCAGTGACATTTTAGTAAATAGTAGCAGCACCATGACTTCATTATCATCCACCACAGGCATACCTAATGAAAATTACCTTTCGTCAGATAGTGTTACCGACTTCAATTTAAGTACTTTCAACACAATAATTAAATTGAAAGCCGCTGAATATCAAAGAAAGTTATCCGATTCTAAATACATTACTAGAGAAATCTTGTCAAATTCTTTTGATATATTCTCTTTTTGTCCATATTTGTTTCTATTCTCAAATGCGGAACAATCCCTCACAAATGAAGCTCCAATTCTCAATCCTTCTATAAAAAATTCTGATTTAGCTGAAGTATTTAAAAATTCGGCCTCGTATCTTTCATGCGTTAATATAGCTCTTCTTGACAACAATCGCGTTCTTAATGAATCTGCTTTGAAATTTATAATGGGATTGTTAAAGATTACAAAAGATTTTGAAACTAACAAAATATTTGCTGCCTATGTTTCTTCAAATCTTCTTTTATTGGAATTATCTGAAAGCTTACTTGAATTTAGTCTCACCGAGCCGAAAGTCAACAATATATTAAACTTGATAACTACAATACTCAAAACTCGTCATCTGGTTGTCAAGAAAACAAATTTATCAAAACTTTCAGAAACTCTTTCTGATCCTAATGATTTCTCTAGATCTAATAGAGCTGCTCATTCCGGTATTATAGATATATGTAAGAGATTATACTACCAACTTGAAAAAAGTTTATTTGTCTGTACGTGCTCACCTGAGATTGATTCTTACAATTTAATAAAAAGTTCAGGCTCCTCAATTTTATCTGAATTGGAAATTTTAGACCCTGAAAAAATTATCCTATCCATTAATTTTGATTTCAAATTTTATACTGAAATTAAAAAAAACAATGATATAATTACCGGTCTAGTTGCAATCCAAAAAAGAATACGAAGTATTTTGTTGAAAATAGAAACTCCATCAATCTCTTTAATTGATTCGTGGAATTTAATTTACCGAAGATGGTCAGTCTCTTCTAATTCGCCAAGCATTTATAATGACTCGATAGAACAGAGGAATTATGCGGGGTTTCTAGCAGCTACTTCTGGTGTTTTTTTGAAACCAGAGTTCGAATCAGATCTGGACATAGATGCCGGAATTCCTTCAATTGAACATTTTATTTCTAGACATATAGAACTCCTCGGATCCGATGATATAATAACAAGAGAATCTGCTAAAGATATTTTATCTAATGATTTACATCCACTTGCGATGGATTTACTTATTGACAATGTCACTGGGATAATCAAACAAATCTACAACAAGAAACCGTTGGAGAAAACGGATTTGATTTTACTAGATCAAATATGTTCATTATTCATGTTTGTAATGAATTCTCGCGACAAAATTCAAATCCTTAAAATTTCATTGAAAATAATCAATCCCTTATATTTTCTAGTTTACTATATGAATGACTTAAATAGAGATAATATTGATGTGATTAAAGTGCAAATTAAATTATGCAAGATGCTTTCAATTATCTTTTCATCTCAAGAAAACCTTTTGTTGGGAGGATTGGTAAAACTCAAGAATCAGTTTGTTAGAATATATTTCAAAAAGTTCGAAAATTCTGTATTCTACCAATTTAATAGCAGACCGGAGAATCCAGGACAAAAGAAGGTTCAAGATGCTGAATTGGATTCTAAAAAGCAAAGGGAATTAGCTCATATGCATTTAGATTTAGCAGTGGAATCAATTAAAGCTATTGCCATTATGTTGGATGGTCTTTCATTAGAAGTTCCTCAACCTCAAAATGCAGAAGAATTACTTAGATCAAAAAAAATTGTTTTTGGAAATTTTTTCAGTTTGTTTCTTAGGGTTTTGGAAAAATTTAATTCCACTAAAGGAAATAAAACCATAGATTCAATTTCAACCAATAGACATAAATACACAGTAATCTCAGAGCAAACAATCCTTGCCTTGACTAACCTATTGAAATCTAACTCAGATATAGGCTTGGAAATTGCTCTTCCTTTAGGATTTCATGATAATAGACGTATTAGACTCTCCTTCCTTCATGTTTTTACTAATATAGTGGCAGATATTGAGAATGTTGTTAAAAAAGATGAGAATAGACAAATATCCGAATTGGTTACTTCATATAAGAATTTTGAGATTTCACTTGCCGATTCTTGTCCTCCAATAGAAGTAGACTCATTGGCGTCTGCCTTGTTACGTATATGGGAATCAAAAGGTAAGGGCATTGACCTTGTAAGTAGCCTTTTGCGTCATGAAATTTTGAAGCTTTCTAGGCGAACTGATATTTTAAGAAGGAACAGTGTTGCAACAAGAATGCTTTCTTTATATGCAAAAACCGATGGGACGGTTTACATTAAAGCGACCTTGCAACCAGTTTTGAATCGTTTGATATACAATAATGATTTTTTTGAAGTAGAAAAATTGAACGTCAATGATGTAGATGCTGATGCTAACTTAAGAATATTCATGATATACTTGAATGATTTAGTTGACGCAATTACAAATTCAGTTAGCTTGGTTCCACCAGAGTTTATGCTGATATGCTCTATTATCGAGAAAGCTTCCCAAGATAAGTTTAAGGCACCAACCCAATTACTTGGGGTAGGTTCGTTTATTTTTCTAAGGTTTTTTTGTCCTTCAATTGTCAGCCCTGAAATAGATGAATTGGTGTCAGCAAAATATGACGCTAAGGCTAAGAGATCATTTATTCAGTTAGCAAAGGTCTTACAAAATATCGCAAACAGATCCATACAATTATTGAAATGGCCATTGCTATCATCAAAGATGGAAGAGTTGCACAAATTAAGTGAAAAGGTGTTTTCTTTCTTAAGAACAATAACATATGATTGTAAATATAATATTTCTGAACATGAAAATTCTGAAGCTGATGAACTAGAACTAAATTATTTACATCAATTTATATTTGATCATTGGGCTGAAATTCGCTATAATTTTTTCCAGGAATCCTTTAGTGATCCGGTGGAATTATCTAAAAAAGCACTTGTATTTGCTCATTTAGATAAAGCTGTTTCTACTTTTGCTCAGCCTTTAAGGCCAAACGATAATGTTATTCCAGATAATATCAGAAATGATACTGAAAATTGTGGAACTCTATATGAATTCATGACAAAGTATTCTTCGAATGACTATTCATCCTTTTTCGATACCCCTTTCATATATGAAAGTATTTCTAGAGATGGGACTCCTACCGTTATATTGACATATTATTTTTTTCAAAAATTAGCAATCAGTTCAGAAGTGTGTATGTTTAGATTTTTTCAAGTCATTAGTAAATTTTGGAACACTAAATATTATTTGATAATGGATTACACTTCTTTTAATCCAAATCTGACAATCCTTAACACAGATTTATTTGAAATCTTATCACCCGACTTTCTTTGCAAAAACTGTGCTGGAGTTTTTTACTATAATATTTCTGAATATGCTTTTGATTCAGTCCTGAAAGATATTTCAAGTAGAGATACTAGTAGATTTCTTAACCCTTTTAAAGTCCGTTATGTTTTCTTATCTTCTTTTGATGACCCTCATTTACTCATGTCTTTGGGTTTAACCGAAAACTCAAAAAAAATATTGAATGACGTAAGAATAGTTTTCAACGATGTGTCTTTATATTATGAGAAAGAGCAGAAGTATGATCCAATTTCTTTAAGGATCGGAACTGAATATGTTCAATATGCTTTTAATCAACCTCATAGAATAAAAATTGGTGGCACAATGAAGAATATTCGTCTAGTTAATGTTGTTTTTGCTGAAAAGATCACTCCTGCTTTAGATTTCAACTTTACTGGAGTTTCAAATGAATTTTGCTTAATTGACGATAATAGTAATACAAAAATGGTACTTGTATCTTCTAAGAAAGATGAAATTATCAGAAGTTTATATTTTGCCAAAACTAGAGCTATGGAGAACATTGAAGAATCTACTGAGCCTAAATCTATTTATGATTTCTTAGGGGAGTTATTCAATATCAATTTCCTTGGGCTTGTTTCTGACTCAGACGAGGTTAGAGCTGAATGTTATACTTCAGTTGGAATTATATTAAGATCTTTAAAAATTGATATTGGACGGAATGTGGTAGGCTTTAGTGAGCTAAATTTCCCTAGAGATTATAGTTCATTTGTGATTTCGTTATCAGAACAGCTTGCTGTTTCATACCCTAAAATAACTTATCAATTCATCAAGGGGTTTTTCAATGCCTATAAAAATACTGGAATACATAAATTATATTGTATTTTATACTGTGCTCCTTGGATTCGAAATATTTATCATTATGTTTATTCAAATGCTGATGAGAATGGTCCTGAAAAGGCTTCCGAGTTAATCCGAGAGCTTGTAAAATTATCTACTTGTGAAAATCAACTAAATTTACTGAATTTTAATATTAATATATGGTCGAAATTGATTGTGGAGAAAGAACTTACTAGTATTGTTGTAGATGAAGTTGTAATTTCTGCAATGGATCTTGAAGCAGAAGGTGATCATTCTCCACCAGTTATGTCTTTATTAACATCTTCATCTACTAAAGAAATTTGTTTACAAATAGTAACAAGACTAAGAACAATCATTCAAAAACTTTCTCCTGTTGAAAATGATTCTGTTGCTTCTCAAACCAGTTGGCTAGAAATAACAGTTTTAGTGAAGATAACTGTGGGATTATTTTTTGATTCAGAGTCTAATATAGATATATTTTTACCTGATTTATTTTTCCTTTCAAGTATATTATTAAATATTGGACCTTATGAGTTAAGAAAGTCCCTACATGACTTAGTTATGTGTATTACTCATTGCTTTTTAACAAAATTAAGCAACACTTCCGAAGAGTCTATTAGAATTAAAAATATTATTGATGAATTAACTGGGGAAAAAGCCAAATCACTTTTTGGTCTTTATAATTCTAGAAGAAGTTCGATAACAGAAAATAGTTCAATGATTTTTTCCAAAATTCAAGGTATCGAGCATTTTACAGATTGTTTACTATCTTTAATTACTGACTGTTCTCCTGAACTAAAATCTCAATGGATAAATGTATGGAATTCATATGTCAGTAAATTGGCCTTCTCAGATGATTCTTTATTAAAACCAAGAGCATTACTTTTAATTGGGTTTTTGAATAAAAATAAAGGAGATACAATTCTAACAATTAAAACTTTAGATGCTGCATCCAAAACAATTGAAGCAAAAGTCTTTGATAGTCATTTATTTTCTACGCAGGTGTGTGCATTTAATGCATTGTCAAATTTTGTTGTTGATTCATATTCTATTCCATTGAATTTAGTTAGATTATTTTGGATTGGACTTTCAATTTCTATGATCGACGATGTTTCAATGTATATGACGAGTATTCAATTATTATCAAAGACTCTTGATATAATAAATAAGAGTAAAATTCTTGAATCTGAGAGTTTTTCTTCAATGCTTTTTTCAAGTAAAAAAGGATTGGAGCCTGAAATTTCTAGATTTGAAAGATTACTGAATATTAATATAGAAGAAAGACATTTTGATTCTTTAATTTTATATTTAGGATTAAAAGGATTAGTTAATCAAAAAACTAAGAGTCTTTCAACTACATTTTTAAAGACATTTTTTAAAATAAGATGTAAATCTACAATTCGTTATGCCAAGTCAAAAAATTTAAATACTTTTGATTCAAATTCTGTTTCATACTTATTATTTCTTTATTTGATTCTTGATAATGAAGAACTTAAAGAAATAGTTGCACAAGCAGGATTAGATAGTACAAAAGTTATTGAATTAGGTGAAGATATAACGATACCTAGGGTTGTTGTTGATTACTTACTTACAGGAAAAGCTCAACCACTTGTTTTATTGTTATTGGCTGGATTTTATTTCAGTTCAAATACAATGGAAAATCAAACAGTCGAGAAATATTTATTATTGGTGAAATTCATTGGTCAACATAATAGTACCCTTCTTCAGTCATTTTATTTTGAAATTTATCCTCAACTAAAAAAAATAGCATACGGAGGAGAATCTTTGAATACCCTTAGTATAACATATGATATTATAACTGATGCTTCAGAAACAAATCAAGAAATAGATTTCGCATCAAGTAGAAAATCTAGTGAAGATTTACTAAAAAAAAATAATATAATAGGAATTAAACAATTTAAATTCGTTGATTTGTTCTATTCAAAGGATAAAAATTCATTAGTTGATGAATTAACTTTAGCTAAATTGAAGGAAATTTCAGCAATGATTAAAAAGGTAACAGATCTGTTAAGTAGTGGTAACTAGCCTCTTTCTTCTTTATTTTCTCTTTTTTTTTTTTCTCTCAACATCGTCTCCTTCTTTCTAAAAATCATGACATTTTTTAAGATTTTAGGAACTTTTCGACCAAATTTGAATAATTTGTAAATCATACTTTTTCTTTTTTTTTTTCTTTGCTTTATTAAATACTCTTCTGAAATGCGTTTTTTTTAACTTTTTGTTTAAGTTTTGTTTTATTTATTATGTTTTATTTCTATTGTATTTTTTTATCACTCTCTCCGTCTTTATAAATATTTTATGAATAAATTATCAACTATCTAAATATATCATATTCCTGAAAATAGTAATTACTTTGACTTGAATTTAACAGGATGTTTGGATCTATGTAATTTTTCAAAATCTTTTTTATGAAGACGATATAATAACATTGTTGCTCTAGCATCTTCAACAGATGAATGTTCACTTCCTTGAATTTCTAATCCCAAGAGTTCTTTCGTCAATTTTTTCAAACCAGGAGTTTTACCCTTTGCAAGTTCTCTAAAAGGAGGATGTCTAGAAGTATCACGAATTTGAGATTTTGGATGTGATAATAACAAGGAATTAAGATCGTGATACACAGCATGACCAACAAGTACCCTATCTTTGAGAATTTCAGCAGCTGCCTTTTGAGCCTTTTTGAATGTTATGGCACCTTTCATATGCTCTGGACCCACACCACTGACCCAAGTTCGCCAGTCTGTTACTCGTTCCAAAGGCTTCACAAACCGATCAAGCAAAACATGGCCGTAGAAGTTAACGATGGAGACTCTCGCCAAAGCTGATCTGCTGCCATTTCCCCCCACTCCCACAAACTCACAGTCCATAGAAACATACTTCCCGATGGCTTTTCGGTTCTCTCCGTCATCTTCATTCACAAGTGAACCACTGACACCACTCGCCACATTGCCGTCGAGGCTGATGCTGTTCTCTTTGCATCGTAATAGCTTTTCAAAGGAACTCAAACTGGTCATCTTCTTTTCGCCTTCATCATCCTTGTCTTTTATTTCAGTCTTTATCATTTTCATTGTTTTCGTCTTTGTCTTCATATTTGTCTTTATTTTTGACTTTGTTCTTTCTTTGTTTAAAACCGATATAGTCTTGTTTATTTTTAAACCATCTATTGGTTTATCCTTGGAAAATCTGCTTTTAGCCTTTTTGATCTTTTTATCCTTGCTTGAAGGTATCTGTCCCTTAGCTTTTATTGGTGTTTGATTTTTGAAATCTTTTTTCTTTTGTAGTTTTTCCCAATTTGAAGAAAAAATCATCATGCTTTCTTCATTATCATTATAAATAAGAGTTTAAATATAAGCACTGATGCCAATACAGATTGAAATGATTATTGTAACTGATTTCCAAACATTTTGAATATCAAAATTGTTTAACGATTGTTAAAAAATCGTTTTTTCCTTCTCAAAATTATTAATCTTTTACAGCCATTGTATCACAGCAGCGTTAACCTAAAAAAAAACTAACGTTTTTTTCAAAAACAAAACTATATTACATAATCATCAAAGCGACCGTTAAACTGGATTCATATAGAAACATTTTCCGTCCGCAAAAACTGTACTTCAAAACTGAAACGGATGAGCAATTTCAGCCTCGGGAAACAAATTATGCGTTACTTTTATGCAACTTCTACGCAAGTTCAAGATCAGGTAGTTAAAAAATTATTGCTATACACAGTCCCTTTTGGTTTCTTAGCCAACAACAACCTTATTCAATTTTGGCCTTGTTATCGTGTAGTGTGGCGCATGTTATTTTTATAGCAAAGCTCACCCTGCATATATTGGCATTTTTATGCAAGTTATAATGGAAATATATAAGTTTGAGACCTTGTTTTCAGCACCTTTGCAGATTCTTTTCTTTATTCATTTGTTATTCAGTTGTATAAGCACTCCCGATTTGGAATTTTGTTACTTATAAAGCTTTCAAAATATTGACTATATTTGTTTTTATTCTGAGTGCTTATTTTAAATCTCAGACTTGTCTCTTTAATGATCAAAACAATAATTATAAAATTCTAATAGAATCTATAAGAATATTGAAGATTATGGCAATATTAAATTTTTATTGCTAGTATATGAGGATATCCTGAAAAAAATTTTTGATTGAAAATTGTGAAAAAAAGGGAAGCAAAATGATGAAAATAAAAAATATGTATAAAGGTATCTAATTCCATTCATAATCGATTTTTTATGTTAACTTTACTTTTAAAATGAATACATTTAAATATATTGTATATTCAATATAGTGATATACTGTACAAATAAATACTAAAAGGTAGGTTTATTGACAGAATTCAGTTTTAAATAATTTTTGAAAATGAAGACTTATATTTATACACTAGCTATTTTAGCTTTAATAAAAACTATAATATGTAAAACTTTTTCAACAATTGAAATCAAAGGTAATGCATTTTTTGATTCAACTTCTGGTGAAAGATTTTATATAAGAGGTGTTGATTATCAACCCGGTGGTTCTTCAGAGCTATCTGATCCTTTAATAAATAAAACAATTTGTGAAAGGGATATAACTTATTTCAAAGATTTAGGAGTTAATACAATAAGAGTTTATTCTGTTGATAATACTAAAAATCATGACTATTGTATGAATTTATTAAAAAATGCTGGAATTTACTTAGTTTTAGATGTTAATTTACCTGGTGTATCTTTAAATAGAGATTCTACTCAAATTAGTTGTTCTTATAATCAATATTATTTAAGAGAACTATTTGCAACAATTGATTCTTTTAAAGATTATGCAAATACGTTAGCTTTTTTTGCTTCAAATGAAGTTATTAATGATGCTTCAACAACATCTGCAGCTCCATATGTAAAAGCTGTAATTAGAGATTTGAAAACATATATAAAAGATAGAAATTATAGAAAAATTCCAGTAGGATATTCTGCAGCAGATGTTATTGAAAATAGGTTGGAAGTTGCAGAATACTTAAATTGTGGTGATAATGAATTAGAAAGAGCTGATTTTTTAGGTATTAATGATTATTCGTGGTGTGGTGAATCAACTATGAAAGTTTCTGGTTGGGATATAAAAATGGAAATTTATTCAAATTATTCAATTCCAATTTTTTTATCTGAATTTGGTTGTAATGCAGTTTCTGATACAACTGGAAGACCTTTTAATGAAATTCAAAGTTTATACTCAACTAAAATGTCTTCAGTTTTTTCTGGTGGCTTAGTTTATGAATATTCAATGGAATCTAATGATTATGGTCTTGTTGAAATAATTGATGATAATACTGTTGAAAAATTAGTAGATTATACTAATTTAAAAACTATGTATACATCTGTTACAAATCCAGAGGGTGATGGAGGTTATTCTGATGATAATTCTTACTCAACTTGTCCAATTGAATCTTCTGAATGGGCTGTTGATGGAGATGATTTACCTGAAACACCCGAAGGTGCTGAGCAATATTTCATAGACGGTGTTGATGTAAGCTTTGGATTTGAGCTTCAAAATTCTCAATGGATGTGTTATTCTGGCGCTGAAGAAGATGCTGAAAAAGAATACAATATTAAGACCGTTTCTAGATCTAATGATTCCTCTGAATCAGATACAACAGACTCTGTTTCTTATGAAATTGATTTGAGTTCCACTACTTCAACCAGTTCAAAATCGACTTCATCTACTAAAAAAGGTTCGACTGCCACTGATTATTCTAATGAAAGCATTAATTCGGATTCTAATACAGATTCTTTTTCGGATTCCGTATTGGATTCTAACTCAGATTCTACATTATCTGCTTATTTATCCATGTCTTCTGGGGCTGCCAATATCCTTCAAAATCCTGTTAAATTCAATTTTGATAAAAATTATATGATAATTCAAATCTTTATTATTGGTTTTATTTCCTTATTAATTATTTTAACTAGATTATAAACTCATAATAGCTACTTTTGTTTTTTTCATTTCACAATTCTTGCATTATTAAACTCATTCATAGATTTGTTTTTTTAGAAATTTGCATTTGCCTATTTTATTATTATCTGCTTTTCAAACATTTTGCTCTTCTTTTTTTTTAATCTTTATCTAATCATCATTCAAAACTATTTGAATTCTTAATTTGCTTTTTATATTTATTGTAAAATTGTAGTAATAAACATACTTTTTAAAAAATTTTAATCTTGATTCTGAATGGGTTTTGAAATTGGTGAAAAATATTCATAAAAATTATATTTTATTTTATTTTGCAAAACTTCTGCTTTTATATAAGTATAAATGTAAAAAAAAAACAAAAAAAATTATATTTTCAAATAAATAGAATACACTAGATATGCGCTGAAATCTGAATCAAAAATCTAAAGTAATTAAAATTAGGAACAGTGTTGAAATGAATTGAAATGAAAAAATAGAACTTGTTCATGAGTATTATATTACAACTTAATAGAAAAAAAAATTAACCAACAAATTCCCCGAAAAATAAAAATAAATAAAATAGAAAAGGTAAAAAATCAAGAACAATACAAGAGAAAACTCTTTAACTCCTTCTTTTTCTTTCACTTCTTTGTAAAAATTTTGAATTCATGCTAGTTATTAACTTCGGAGTCCCGTTACGATTTTTTGTGGAACGAACATCATTTTCTTTTTTATTATTTCCCCTACTAAAACTACTGGTTCTAACAGAACTTGGAACAGTTCCATTATATGTTTTGAAATCGTTACTTGAAAGGTTCACATCAGATTTCAGATTGGAAACTTTCGAAAAATTCTCAGAATTTTCACTATTGACAATTTGCTTAATACTAGAGATTGATTTTGAATGCAATCTCAGAACTGGATTAGGGTCACTTGGAGACACATTGGAAGATTTCCGGTTTTCAATTTTTTCCATAGTTGGTAACTGTTTGAAAAAAGGATTAGAAAATTGAGTACTATTGGGAGAACTTGAAGCAGATTGACCAAAGAATCTAATTGAAGAAGGAGGAAGGCCATAAGCTAGATTATTATTTGTCAATGGTTTGCTGTTAGAATGTCTATGATTCACCATAGCAGATTTCGAATTTAACTTTGTGTCTAACATTCTTTCACGTTTGGTAACATTTCCAGAGCTTTTAGAAGAACGATGAAATGATTGTTGAGGTCGAGCATAAAAATTAGAAACTTTGGCATTTTCAGGCTGAATAGTTTTTTTACTCTGAATATAATAATCCAGAATATCAGAGTCTCTTGAAGATCGTCTTGATTTATCTACAGTATCAGATGAAGAAGATTCAATGACACTATTGATACTCCCATTGGTAGCTGTAGAAAGACCATTAAATGTGCCAATAGTAGGAGAACTCTTGGATATCGGAGCAGAATTGCTAACAGATTGATTAGAAGCTAGTAAGGCGGCATTTAAAGCGGCTTCTTTTCCTGTTCTCATACCAGCGCCAGCTGGGGGATCATTTTCTATGAATTTTTTGAGATTCAGATTTTGAAAGTTATTTTTTGCTTGAAGAATTGTTACCGTCCAAGAATTAATATTGTATTTTGGTACTTCAATAATGACTGTGTCATTAACTGATTCTATTGCAAAAATTCCATTTTCATTATTAGATAAATTTGTTTTCTTATCAAATACTACTTCTTTAATTCTAATCATAGGATGAGATAAATCAATCTCTGTTCTTAAAATATATACTTCATTTGAGGATTGAGGTACAGGGCTTGTTGTATTTATGCTACTTCTTTTACGAGAAAAGAAAAGAGCTCTAGCAAATGAGGTTATCACAACAGTTCTTAGTTTTCTAGATATAGGAGGTGCACCTGTGGATCCAAAAGGTTTATGGAAAAGTTTTTTGAAAGTTGAATTTTTGCTGGAAGTTTGATTATCGGCTTTTTCTCTGTTATTCTTATTTTCCGTAACTTTTGAAGATTCCGAACTGTTTAAATCATTGAAATGAGTGATAGCCTTATCACCAATAGAACTATAGACGCTACTGTTCAGCTTTGAATCTGTGGCTGAATTTTTCCTTAGGCCGGAAGAGGTTCCGTTGGCCACCTTAGTAAGAAGACTGTAACTCGAATTTCCATTGGATTGAGAGCCAGATCTTAAGCTATAAGAAAGTGGAGAGTCAATCAACATTCCTTTATATTTCTTTTCAAATAGATCTGTAGGAGTAAAATTAAGTGAAACATCATCCACCTTGAAAACTCTTTCATCAGGATGTTTTAAAAAATGTGCCCAAAAAATATCTGTGGAGTTCATTGGTTGAACAGTGTCTTTTGAGGAAATTTTAGAAAGGGGTGAAGGACAATTTGCTTCAATATTATCCAAAGGACCTAAATTTTTATCATCATTAGAATAATCAATAAAGCCCGATTTTTCCGAATTGAGAATACCATTGTTTACATTTATAGTGCCGTTGTCGTAGATTTTATTTGATGTAGAAGAGCCATCGACAGCTTTGATAGTGGTAGTTAGTTTTACGGTTGATGATTTTATTGCATCTTTGGAATCATAGTTTAAAGCAGCTGCAGCTGCAGTTTGAGCATTTTTCTTAATAGTTTCAGCTTTTGATTGATCTGATTTTTTGATAGAAATCCTACTTCCATTTATATTATCTCTAGATGCTTTTGTAGATCTACCAAAGTCTTTTGCACTTGCAGATCTTTGCGACAAAAAAGGGGGAGGATTTACCTTTCCAGCTTTTGAAGTTGGTCTTGATTTTGGCATTTGTTTCATTGATTTGGCAGAAAACTTATAAGGACTGATTTCTGGGCCTGGGTAATACCAAACAGATTTTTCAGTATCAAGCCAATCAATGCCTTCAAAAAAATAGTGATTTTTGATACCTGAAAGACTTAATCTTTTTTCAGGTTGAATAACTAAAATTTGTTTCAATAAATCTCTAATTATTGAAGGAAAACCTGCTGTAAAAGAATATTTAAGTTTCATGATTAATTGAAAAGTTAAGTATTCATTAGCAGCTTTAAAAGGAGGCTTTCCAGCAATCATTTGATAAAGGATGCAACCAAAAGCCCAAATATCACTTGCTTTTCCAGTGTATTTATTATTCAATAGCTCGGGAGACACATATTCAGCAGTTCCAACAAAAGATTTAGCCTTTGTATCTTTAGGATAATCATCAGTACCAGGTAGTTTTGATAATAATTTTGCGGTACCAAAATCAGTAATTTCAATTCTATTATGAGAATCTAATAAAATATTTTCAGGTTTTAAATCTCTATGAATTACACCATTTTTATGCATAAAATTGATTGCATCCAAAATTTGTGCAGAATAGTATCTTGTTGAATTCTCATTTAAAGAACCATATTTTTTTAATAAGGATAATAATTCACCATTTGGAGCATAATCAAGCACAAAATATAAAGACGCTTCATCTTGAAATGTGAAGAATAGGTTAACAGTACCATGATTTTTCATATTTTCTTTTCTATTAACTAAACATAATCTATTTAAAGCATCTTTTTCCACATTAACATATCTAACTTTCTTTTCTTTGATAATATGAGCTTTATCTAAAACTTTGATTGCATATAATTTCGAATTATTTTTATCAGTTGCTAAAATTACAGTCGAATATGACCCTTCTCCAAGAGTTTTACCGAATTTAAAATCTTTTACAGATCTTTTTATTATTCTTGTAGTTAATTCACCATTGGAATTTTTGACAGTTTTAATTAATTTTGCAGCACCTCTTTCATTCCAATCATCATCGCTATTCATGGATTTTTCTGGAGTTATAGAAACTGAGGATGGAATCTCTAACGAATCCAAAGTATTTGTAGTTATTATGCTCATTGTGATTTTGACTTTATAAAATTTATTGAAATCTAGTATATAAATTTAAGATGATTGCTTATGTAATATTTTTTCCTTATTTTTTTTTCTTGACAGTGAAAATAATTATTTGGGTTATAAATTCTCGGTCCTTTATTGAATAATTAATATTTGATTGAATTAGTGAATAGGCTTGAAGAAAAAAACTAAAATATAAATAAAACACAACAAATCAAATAAAACACAACAAATCAAATTTAAATGAAACGAAATAAACTTGAACAAAATCAACTAAAATAGATAAATAAATAAATTAAATTAAGTTGAATATGGACTTTTGTAATCTTATATCATTATTATGATGTGAAGCCTTTTAAGGTTAAATTTTTTGATTTGGAAAATATGAATACGGATGATATTTGATTTAAAAAAAAAACTTCAGTAAAGAAAAGGAGAAATCAATCAAACAAAACCTTGTATATATTTTATGTCTATTAATGAAAATAGTATTGGTCTAAAACAACTAAAGAAAAGGAAGGATTGATTATTATTTGAAGATACAATTTGAGCAAAGTTGATCAAATTAAATAAAAATAATCTAAAATTATTTCTCTTTGATTATTACTTGAAAGCCAGAAGGAGAGCAAAGAATAATGAAATTCTTCGAAATAAGTTAGTCAATTGTAGTTTGAATAATTAATATCCTATATTGAATGAAATTTTATTAATAATTACTAAAATAAAAGATTGGTTGATTAATAGAGATGAAAATATGTTAATAAACTGAGATTGACAATAACAAAGTCAAAAAGATAATGTAGACATTCTCATAGCAGTTATCGGTTTTCTCATACAAGTTTCTTAGGAGTAGAATAATCTACATGGTAATCGTAATTTTCTCTACAGCGCTGTAGAAAAGTTGTAACAGCCACTGCCAATACATTCAAGGAGGCGCAAGAAAGCAGGGTAAGTGGCCCAAGGTGGAATGCCGAATATCCTTAAACCGGCCCGGTTTGAAGTCTGCAGGAATTGGTCGAATTCCCGGGGTTTCCAGTAAATGCACGTGTGATCTTTAGCCCTCCCCTCGGGTGGAGTGTTTAAAATTTTCCTAACCTAATCTGAAAAAGTTAGGATTTAGAGCCCAATTTTCGAAAAGTTAAAAAATAAATATCACGTGAAGTCACGGGATATTAAAATTTTAAAAAAAAACATTTCGCTTATGCGAATTTTCATGTGTATTTTTCTTCTATAAATCACGTAGACTATTATCTGTACTTGTAGAAAAGTGCTAAAATAAAGAACATTAGAACTAAGCTTTAAAATCAATTGAAAATACGATCACGTGATTCAAAAGTTAGGTAGTTAGGATAGGTATTTCGAGACTTTGAAAGTTAGGTTAGGACCTAACCTAACTTTTAAACACTAGGTGCACCAAAAGCAGTCTTTTCAAAATAAATATACCATTCCTTTGGATCCATCGGGTGCCAATTCAAACTTCCGCAGGAGCGTAATGAGTCATAAAACTTTGTTATACAGATGTGTGCGTAAACTAGGTTTAGATTTTGATTTGAGGCGCATCTGCCGGCCGAGCTCTATAATTTCTTACTTTCTTTTTAGAACTCCGGTTTTGCTTTTTTTTTAGGATAAATCCTCTAAATGTACGGTAAGAAAACCAAAAAATACAACCAGATGTATG
Organism: Ascoidea asiatica; assembly: GCA_001600695.1. NCBI lineage: Eukaryota > Fungi > Ascomycota > Saccharomycetes > Ascoideales > Ascoideaceae > Ascoidea > Ascoidea asiatica. The sequence goes on from BCKQ01000018.1 coordinate 290,566, forward strand.
AAATGTCTGTTTGAAGATAATTTGCTAATTTAAATTTTAATGACTATGTGACTCTTTTGCCAAGCATAATTTTTTTCACGAATTTAAATTTCTGGTAAAATATTTTTTTTAATACAAAATTTTATGATTTAAACCAAAAAGAAATAACTTATTCTAAAAATTTAATGTCTACAAAAGCTATTGTAAAACTGTTCTAAAACATTCTTCATTTGATACTACTATCAAGTGGTCTAGATCTTTTTTGATTTGCCTATTTTGGAGACCCTTGATTAGCAGAAATTTGATTTCAGGAACAATTAGTAGGAATATTTATTCTTTTAGGAAATATGGCTGTAGAGACCCGCAGATTTTGTAAAGCAGCAATGCAGTTGTTTTGTAACTTAAACTAATTGGCATTTTCCCTTTTTTGTTCTTCTTCTCTTTCTTTGGACTTTAAAAACATTTTGGTTAATTAAACTTTTTTGTCAGATTCAATAAAGTCGAAAACAAATTACTATCTTAGCAAAAATTTTAATTTTAATTTCCGGTTCAGTAGATAGGAATACAATTAAAAAGTTTAAAATTATTCAAAGCTGTCAAACAGCCAATAATATCAAGCTCTTGAATTTAATTAGTATAACAGAAACTTCGTTATTCGTTAATTTTTTTTTGGTTTTGCTAAAAAAAAAACAAATGAATCTTAACCTTAAACCCAAACATATGCAGTCTGCTTAAAAAAGAAACTATTAGATAACATTCTCTAAAAAAATTTACAAATTTGTAAACAAAAACAATAACAATAATAAAAACAAAAGAAGATTTTTAATTTAGAATTTATAATACATGTAAAATTTAACCAAGTATAATTTCTAATCCATTTTTTTCAAAAACCTCGCATATTTTGATGCATTCATGTTAAGTCTTTTCTTTTAAACAACGGTTAATCCCCCATTTTTTCTACCAATTATTTCCTTTGATATTCTTATTTTTTTGATCTCGAATTTATTTAGTCTTAACATTTAAAACTAAACAAAATACCATAAATATCAAAAGACAAAACAATTATAGTACAATCTTATTATAAATTTGTTTCTGTTCAGAAAACTATCACATTCCTTTTAAAAAAAATATAAAACCAGTTTAACTTGTCATTCCTTTCAACTTGCTTAAACTAGGCTATCAATCATTCTTTTAAAGTTGCCTGAAATTTCTATTTTCATCTCAAGCCTTTAGCTTTCTAGCTTTCTTACTTTCATTAACTTTCATTCCCTTTCTATTTTTTTGGTAAATCGTCTTATTATTTTACTGTATTTTCTCACTAATTTATTTTGCTTATTACAATATGCTATTATCTAAAACTTTCATCTTATTAATCGCTGCCGGCGTTCAAGCAATTCCAATCCAGCAACGTCCCCTTCATCATTCTCATCATGCACATAAAAAAGCTGAGGTAACTTGTGATTTCCCCGATGATCTTGGTTTAGTAAGTGCAAACTCCAAAGGTGATCGGGGAGGTTGGGCTATAGCTGTAGATCAAAAATGTACTGCTGGCTCTTATTGTCCATATGCTTGCCCACCAGGTCAATTAATGGCCCAATGGGACCCTGAGGCTACATCTTATACTTACCCACAAAGTCAATATGGTGGCTTGTATTGTAATGAAGATGGTACCTTATCAAAACCATATTCCAGCAAAGCTTATTGTTATGAAGGTAAAGGCACTTTATCAGTTTCCAATAAAATGTCAAAAAATGTGGCATTTTGTCAAACTGTTTTACCAGGTAACGAAGAAATGTCAATTCCTACCAACGTGAAAGCTAATAAAGAACAAACTTTAGCTGTTCCAGGAACAGATTATTGGGCTGGAACTGCTGCTCATTATTATATTAACCCTCCAGGAGTTTCTATTGAAGATGGATGTACATGGGGTTCGACAGCTAACCCTTATGGAAATTGGTCACCATTTGTTGCTGGTGCAAATATGGATGATAGTGGAAATACTTATGTAAAAATTGGCTGGAATCCAATTTGGTTAGAAGATTCAAGTCCATATAAAAACACTACACCAGATTTTGGTATTAGAATTACCTGCGATGATGAAAGTAAATGTGTTGGTTTATCTTGTTCAATCAACCCAAGTGAAGATGGAATCAATGGAGTTTCCAGTGATGAAAGTTCCGTTGGCGCCGGTGGAGCAGCCTTTTGTATTGTCACTGCCCAAAGTGGTGCTTCCGCCAAAATCGAAGTCTTTTCCACTTAAAAGCGACCTTTATTTGTAATCTCTTTTTATACCTTATAATTACTATTATTTTTGAAAAAAATTTTGCTATTTGTAGAAGTTCAGAAATGGGTATATTAAACCTCAGTGATCTTAAAGGATTTAAATATTCCCTTATAAGAGACAATAAAAGCAATAAAAAACATTAGTTCAAATTAGTTGATTAGTTATCAGCACTAATACTTAAGTGTTAAATCACTCTATGCAAATAAATATATCCATATATTGTTTCTGTCAACTATTCTTAATGCTATTAGAATGCTCTTCATGAAAGTCAAAATCTGCTGAATTAGATGCTGATATTCAGAGACAGTACTTTGCTTTGTTGTCTTTAGCATTTTTTACCGTATTAATTTGGATTTAAACAGACCAAACTAATGAGTAGCAAAAAACCATCGGTAATTGGAAATATTAGTCCTTTTCTTAAACCCATTATAAACATTTGCCCAATATTTCATCATCAATGCAGCTTAGCTCTTTTCTGAGCCAAATCCATGAAAATAGAAACACTTGAATGAACCTGAGTTTAGCTCTCAATGAAAAAATAATGATCTTTACTTTTGATGAATTCTTTTTCTTTTTATTTATCAGTTAAAACATGTGCCTAATTTAATATTAGCAGATTTATTGGTGAACAAAAAGGTGTTGAAATTTTGGATCTTTAAGCGCGCATTTTTGCTTTGCGGGAGGGAACGTTGAAGCCTTTCACTTTCGCGTTTCAAATTAAATATTGTGTTTTTATGTACAAATAATGATCAATCTCTTCAATTTATATAAATAGTATACGTTTAATTTAGATAAAATTGAAATCACAATAATAATTTGATTATTATGAAACAACTAACGGAAGAGGAAAAAGAAACAGCTAGTGTGCGTATTTTTTAAAATGGACAAGTTATATACATTTAATAAAACGAAATACTAATAAGGAATTTTTAGCATTTGAAAGCCAGATTATGGCTATCGGTAGCAAAGATGGTAGAAGAAGAAACAAAGAATCTCAACGTAGCTGCAACTCCAACTTTCACAGCAGCTTTAGTTGAGTTGGTTTTCAATCAAATATTATCAGTTGGAGATGATCTAGAATGTTTTGCAAAACACGCTAAAAGAAAAACTATACTTCCAGATGACCTATATATGATAACAAGAAAAAATCCAATGTTAACAGAAATTTTGAAAGAATATGAACAAGAAGTCCGAAACAAGTCCTCTACTGAAAATCTGGAGCCTCAAAAAAATATTGAGAACAAGAATGTACAATATAATAGTAAAACAAGGAATCTTTCTGATAGTTTTGATGATATTGATAGTGGTGATGATGAGATGGAAGATGGATTAGATGAAGAATTTGCAAATATAGGCAATAGACCAATCAAAAGATGATGATCTTGAGTTTGTTTGCTTTATGTAGACTTGTTCTAGCTTTAAACTCGATATTTAATCTGTTTCCAATATGATTTTTAATGTATAATAGTTTTTTTTAATTTCTATTTTTATTATGTTCTAAAATTTTTCTTTTATTTTTTTTTTTTTTTAACTTTTAGATCTCTTAAAGCTTTCATCAATTTCAAGATCCCTGAACTCTTTTGACTTTCTTTTAGTTCTAGTAGAATCCTTGAACCAAGGAGATCTAGAATTTCTGCTTGTATCCTCTTCTCTTAAACTCTTATATTTTCCCCTATTCTTAACACCTGTATAACTAGAATCGTAAATAATTTCGGTAACCTGTTTGATATCTCTTTCTTTGAAAATTTGCTGATCTTGATAATATGCACCTTTATGATAATATTTATGCTTTCTATTTTTACTGTTAATTTCTTCTACTTTGGCAATTTCATAAATTGAACTCTCATTATTTTTAAGATTAACTTCTTTCATTTTTCTCATTTCTTGATATTCTTTTTCTTTGGCTTCTTTCTCCTTGGATCTTTTTTCTTTGAAATATTTCTCTTTTTCAGAATCCGATAAATTCTTAAAATCTTCTAGTTCTTCCAATTCTTTTTCCAAAGCTTCAAGCCTTTTTCTTTTTCTTTCTGACCTTTTGCGACATCTTTCTCGCCAATGTAACCTCTCTAACTCAGGATCCAAGTTATCTGTATCATCTATTCCACCTAAATCTTCTTCTTTGGATTCTTCGAGAATTCTCTTCGCCTGAGCTTCATTCAATATCACTCTTTCGATTTTTTTTATCGTCATTTCTTTTCCATTATTGAGATTTCCAGTTTTGTCTAGATTTTTATTGAACTTTCTCTTTCTCCTAAAAAATTTGATTAGTATCTTACTTATAAAAAGGATATTATAAAATGTAATATGAAAAACTTACTTCGAGATAAAAATAGGTGCTGAAGGCTCTGGATTATCTTCCTCAGAACTAGAGTCGCTTTCTTCACCATTTTCAGAAATATCAGAACTATCAGATTGATCAGAACTAGTAGAGCCTCCAAACTCTTCGGAAATTTCAGACTTTTCAGGAGTTGTAACTTTTTCAAAATTGTTACAATCCTCACCGTTTTTTTTTTCCAATATTTTCAATTTCTCAACTATACCAGGGGTATTTTTACTTTTTGAAACTGAAGCATTTTTTATATTAACGGCTGATTTGTGATACTTTATATCGTTCATTTCCTCTTTTATTTGAGTTCCAGAGTCAAAGTCTTTTTGTCTTCTTATTCTGGAATTATTTTGTCTACTGCTAATAATATCGACTTTTTTTAAAGGCAGATTTGTAATATTTTCATTATTTTTCTTGTCAAAATCATTTTCACTTTCCCCTTCATCACTTGATGAATTTGATTCTGAAGAAGGATATGATCTTCCTGCAAAATATCGTTTTGTACTTGCCATTTTATTAATTTCTAAAGAGTTTGTGAACAATACATATGCAATCTAATTCAATTAAAGTAAAAATGCATATATCAGTTCGCCCAATATCATAACATTGTTTTACTTTTTTTTAAGGTAAAATTAAAAATATTTTTTGTATTATTTATTGAATGTCTTTTAAAAGCTTTGGCACCCGTCAAAATGGTCTCAAACTTTTTTCGAGGCCTATCGAGTAAATAATGTTTTTTAAGTAAATGTTTATACATAATTCAATAGAAATCAAGTTGTGAAAATTTGGTTCAACTTTTCAATGTTAAATCTGATCGAAAATATCAAAAAATGATTAAATAATCAAAATTAAATTAGAAAAATAAGCTTGGAAATTTAATCAAAATATTCTTTTGGAATATTTTTCAACTCTAAAATATTAGAGTTACAGTATTTTAGAATTTTTAAAAAGGATAAAATTAAAATCAAGCTTATAATTTACTAAGTTGAATAGAAAAATAAATTTATTTAAAAAAAAGGCACATTGTTATATAACATGGATAACTTTTATGGAGAGTGTGATTGATTTACATGAAAGGAAAAGAATATTGATAGAAAAAATATTTCCAGAAAAAACAGAACTTATAATAATCTCATAAAGACATATAATAGATGTGAATGAGCATTACAAAGCACAAACATTAGAAATTTATAATGTTCTATATTATTTCATCTAAAGATCTAAGTGCTTGCTGCTAAACTTATTTTTTCTCAGCCTTAGCTAAGTATTCAATGATAAACTTTTCTTCCTCTGGAGAGGCAGCATTTAATGGAGGAGTTGTAGGTTTAGCACATGATTTGAAAGGATTTGGGATAACAAGAAGACTAGCGAGACCAATAGTTCCAATTGCTAACTATTTTTTCCATTTATTAATGGTGATGTTAGTAATTTTTTCAAAATTTCATTTCAAATTCTCTTTCTATTATTTATAAGGAAAAAAGACATACATAATGTGATGGGATAGCTCTACCAGCAATAATGTAACCTGCCATTTTTGAATATGAATTTTCTATTTGTGTATTTTAATTATTTGGAATTTAAAGCTATATGGTTCCTATTTGACTTGTAACTTCTTTTCTTCCTCAAGAAATAAATCCAAACAGACTTGAAATTTTCAAATTAAATGAAAAGATACCTTTAATTCAGCTTTTTGATTGGGCAAAACACAAAAGCAGAGAGGTCACATGTCGAGTATATTAAGCGTAAGAGATCCCCATTTCAATTTGAAGCCAAAAATTCGGTACCGTAACAAACCCTAAAAAAACGCTTTTTTGAAACTATAATTTTCATGCTTTTACTTTCAATTACAAGTTCTTAAATTAGGCTTTACAAAGATTTTTTTTTTTTGAATATCAATCCACCAAGTACGAGTGACGTCTTAAATTGAATTAACCAATACAAAATGTAAATTTTCAAGCTTTTGAAGATCTTGATTATAAAAAAAAATGAAGAAAGAATGACTTGAGAACAAATAAATAAAAGAAAAAAACTCATGATATCCAGTGAACAAAAAGATTTGAGATAAATTTAAATATTAAGAATTAAATCAACGGAAAAAAGAAATGAAAATGAAAATCTAAGTTTTAGTGATTAACCTAATATAGTGAAGATTAATTAAATAAGAACGACTTCAAAAATTATTCCCAGTAGAATGTCAGATGAAGGATAAGTAAAAGTTAGAGAAATATAAAAGACATTAAAAATCATTAAACCAAGAAAGATTGATCTCAAATTTTGGGTATGACCTTTCTTCGGTATTTTAGCAGTACATCCGTACTTGATTTCCATATTTTAGTCTTTACTGTTAATAAGGTCAAATCGGAAGGTAAGACTTTATCATTACATAAAAGTTCTAACCATTCCTCTGGATTAATTTTATTTACCATTTCATTTGTGGGAGGATCAAACTTAGCTATAACATAATTCAATATTTTCTTCATCCTTATCGATTTTATAGCAGTTAATCTAACAGTAGTTGGCCCTATTCCTGGTAAGGGAGGGTACATTTTTTCAAAACTTTTCCTAGCTTTCAACATTGATGATGAAGTTTTTGAACTTTGCTCAGCTGTCCATTTCTCAAGAACAAATGTTATTTTCGGGGACTCTTTCTCATTATAGGTATTTTTCAATAGAGCCTTTCCTGCCCATAAGGGAAGTACATATCTCAACTGTTTAAAAGTACCCTCATTTAGAGAAACTTGATCCAAGTAGCACGAGAATAAATTTATCGAGTTACCTTTTAAAATTGAAAGTTGTTGATTAATCAATAATAAAATTTTGACCTTTTTATGACTTGTTCCACTGCTATCAACTTGGTTAACGTAATGAGTAAGGGTCTTTATAACAGGTATTGCCAATCTAGAAGGAATTTCAAATAACGTCTTCTTTAAAGCATTTATATCTTGTGATGTACTGTATTCCATACGAACATCCTTAATAACATTCGAAAATGAATCTTCACTTTCTGGATTCTTTACACTTGGGGTTAATGAAGAAGAGGAATCGTTCAATAAATCTGCACTGGAATTCAATTTTGAAGAAAGTTTTTCACTTGAATTTGACGAATTATTAGAATTGTTCAATCCCGCAGTTTTTTTACTTTCTGTGCTTTTATTAGATTTCTTTTTGAAAAAACTTTTGAAACTAGACTCTTTATTATGCTCTTTTGTTGTTTGGGGTATGGAAGAAGTAGAATCCTGATGAGGTAATATAGGTGGGATTGATGGTAATTCTGTCGAGTCAGTTAACTTTGAACTATTAGTACTTTCTTCCTTTTCATTATTTTCTATTTGTTTTATTCTTTTTTGTCTATATTTTTCATCCAATATTACTTCTTCTTTAACTAATCTATACATTAGTGATTTTAATATTATTTTTCCTAAATTATATCGAATCTCGGAATCATCCAGAATTTCACCTCCGTCATAATCTTTAGTGTGATAAAGATTATTTTGTGAACCATCATCTATACATTCTCCATATGCCTTCATTAATTCATCCTTGTAAACCTCAGTATCCAAATATGTTTTCTCATCAATTGTTATAAATAATTTTCCAATTTTTATACAAACTTTACACCAATTTGGTAAAGTTTCATAAGTTTGATATTTATGTACAATATTTTCAAACATTTGATAATTTTTGTTTTCATAATCATTGATCATAGAATCATTATCTTCTAAATCGGAAGAAGAATCAACTTCTCCATTATTTGCGAACAGCTTATTATTAGAAGATTTGATATCTTTTTTAGCATTATAGATTTTAACTATTGAACAAGTTAAAATGTCCCAGAATTTAACTTCTCCATTTGATTCTAAAGTTACAATATTTCTTCTATTATTTAATAATCTAAATTTTATGATAGAAGATTGTCCTTTAATTTTATCTAAGAATTGATCATTTATAGGTTTTGCAAGTATTTGATGAGGAGGCAAAGGTTCAGATAAAATTTCTATTCTTAAATTATTTTTTTTATTTGAATTATCAACATTAATAAAAGGTGTAGTCAATAATCCGGATAATGATAAAAAACTTGAATCAAAAGTCACTTCATCATCTTGATTCAAATTATTACCTTGATTTAATAAATCCTCATTGCTTAAACTTGTTAAACTTAAAGACTCATCATTATAATTTGAGAAAGAATCTGTATTAGATAAAGAAGGAGAATTTGTATTATTACCGTTCATTAAATTATTATTTGTTGGAGGAATTGTTTCTGAAGAAAACTGTGAAACTAAATCAAACAAATCATCATTGTCTACCATTGAATTTTGAGTTTGAATATTACCATTTAAAGATAAAAATGGATCATTTTGTAAAGATAATGAGCTTAAATTATTAGAAATATTTGAAATATCATTGTGAATATAATTATCTTTGAATTTAGAAAAATTTATTGATGAATCACTTATAAAATTATTATTGAATTGTTTAGTTATATAAAGAAATTGATATAAAAGTAAATTATTTAAATCAATATTTTTATAAGAGTGAATGCAAGCTTTTTTAGTTGATGCCCAAATTTTTCCAAATGAAGAACTTTTATTTGAATTTTTTGAATCTTGTTCTACAGTTAAGGATAGAATGCCAGTATTTTCTTTAGCTATTAGAACTGATACACCTAAATTTTCATTTAATTTATTATTTAAAAATTGAAAATCTTGATTATGAGTCTTATTATCATTTTCTTCAGTTTTAATTGTTTTATGATTGAAATCATCATTTATAATATCAGATGAATTATTATTATTGAAGTTATTAAAATTATTAAAACTATTTTTATTTTTTATTTTATTCTTATTTTTATTTTTATTTTTGTTTTTATTTTTGTTTTTATTATCAAGACCATTAATTGAAGATTTATGTTTTGAGATTGATTTCAAATTTAAATTTAAATTTAAATTTAATTTTGAATTAGAAACAGATTTTCTTGGAGATGAAGAAGCTATTGGTAAATGAGATGAATTTATAGATTGATTATTACTTGAGTTTAAATTTGAAATTCCAAAGAAATTTGAATTTGAATTTGAATTTGTTAAAGAATTTGATTTTGATAAAGAATTTGATTTAGAATTATAATTTGAATTAGATGTTGAAATTGATAATTTTGATTCTTCTTCATCACTACTATTTAAACAATTTTGATTATAATAATTATAATTTGAATTTCTTAAATCAGTTTTATATATATAACCATTTTTATCACCAGAATAAAAAACTTTGAAATCTTTTAAATTACTATATAAAGACCAAATTGAAGAACTATGCATATCAAAAGTTTTAAAAACTCTATTATTTTTTAAAGACCATAATTTTATTGTTGAATCTGAAGAACCTGATAATAACCATTCATCAGAAATTATTAAAGATTTGATATTATCAGTATGACCGATTAATTTAATTATTGATTTTGAAGTATTATAAATATTATAATTTGTTGAAGGAATTCTTTTATCAAAAATATGAATAATATTTTCAGTACCTCCAGAAGCAATTAAATTGTTTGTTGAAGATAAAGCATAAATTGAACCTGGAGAATTTGAAGTTGAATTTAATTTTTGTAAATTATTAATATTAATATTTTGATTTTTATTTTTTTTATTAATATTATTATTAAAATTATTAAAATTATTATTATCATTATTTATATTATTATTACTGTTATTAATATTTGAATTATTTGAATTGTTAGTATTTTGATCAGAAGATTGAAATTTTAAAGATAAATTTAAATTTTGATTTATTAAAGATTCTAAAGGCATTGAAGAAGTTGATAAAGAAATTGGAGAATAATTTATTATATTTAATGAATAATTTATATCAAAAGGTAAATAAGATTGAATTTTACAATTTTTATTTAAATCCCAAATATTTATAAATTTATCAAAACCTGCAGAAGCAAACCAATTATAGTTTGTATTATTATTATTATTATTATTATTATTATAAGTATTATTTGAATTAAAATTTGAATTTGGAAATGCTAAACATTTAACATAATCATTATGATAACCAATTGTTTGAACTTGATCAGTATTATAATTTAAAAGTTTAATTGAAAGATCAGAAGAACAAGAAATTAATTTTGAATTTGAATCAATAAATTGAAAATCGTTAATCCAATCAGTATGTAATTGATTAAATTTTTTAAGATTATATAAAGGTTTCTTCAATTTATTTGAATTAGTTAAAGGTAAACCATTTTTAATTAAATTTAAATTTAAATCTTTTAAAATATTATTATTTTGAACTAAATCATTTGAATTATAAGATTTATTTACATAATTTGATAAATTATAATCATCAATTGAATTATTTGAATTTATTGATTCTTGAATTATTGACAGATTTTGATCATTTGATTGATTTTTATCATTAAATTCATTATTATTTTCAGATATTTGATTATTATTATCATTATTATCATTATTATTATTATTATTATTATTATTATTATTATTATTATTATTATTATTATTATTATTATTATTATTATTATTATTATTATTATTATTATTAT
>BCKQ01000018.1:301819-313080 GCA_001600695.1 Ascoidea asiatica
ATTATTATTATTATTATTATTATTATTATTATTATTATTATTATTATTATTATTATTATTATTATTATTATTATTATTATTATTATTATTATTATCATCATTGTGAATATCAATATTGTTGGCGCTATCATTATTTTCATTTTCATTTTCATTTTCATCATTATCAAGATTTTTTTCCCAAAGAGATATTATACCATCTCTACCTGCAGAGAATAATAAATTATTATCTGAATTATATTTTAATGAATTTATTCCTAATGAATGTCCATTTTTTGGATCAGATGAGCCTAAAACATAGGTTAAATTTTTACAATTTCCCTTCTTTGACATTATTGATTATTAATTATTAGTTATTTATTAGTGAATAGTTTTATTAATATATTATAGATAAATTAATTAAGTTAAATGAAATTAATTTGATTTTATCATTATAAAAAAAAAAATGATTTTGAGAATGGTAATAAATAAATAGATAAAAGAACAAATTTACTATTAAATTATAATAATTGAAAATTTAAAAAAGAAATAAATAATTATAGTTACAGTAACTTTGGAGATAGTTTGAATTATAATTGGAACAATGAATAATAATGATGATAATGATTAAGGAAATAAAAATCAATAATGATTTAATAATGATTTGATTAATAACAACAGTGGAAGAAGATAAAAGGAAATAATATATTATAAATTAATAATCATATAGTTGAATGGTGTGAAATATGAAAATTGATAATGGTGCTAGCATTGACATTGATATATTCAGCAATTCACCGTAGTTATTACTATGAGTACTATTACTATGAAATTATTATTATTGTGGGATTACTATTACGAGCAGCGCAGAAAGTGTCGCAGAACACCACCGCCGCTTTGAACACACAGCCAAAGTGTTAAAGTGCCAAAGTGTTATTGCACTGTGATTTTGATATTCTTTTACGTTCAGTTTTGCTGTTTTGCTGTGCTTGTACCACATTTGTCGTATTGTGAGACTCACAACTTCCCCCGGACACCTCGCACGATTGGGAGCAGCGAGAGCGAGTGCCGTTGCCAGGCTTGCCCAGCACCTGGCCAGCACCCTCTTCCCCCGGACTATTCGGGGCCCGTGGGCCAGGCTCTGAGTGGTGGATGCGAAGAGCCGCTATTTTGCGGTAGATCTTTGAACAACAGGCCGGCTGAGCCCTGTAGAAGGGGAAGGTTCTGGCACTGAGAAATGAAGAGAAATAGTGACTTTACCATGACAGTATGGGAAAGTTTTACTTGAAAAGTGATCAAGAAAATATACAACTTAGAAAAAAATGAGTAACGCTGGAAATAATTTTTTAAATTTTAGAACTTGTTAGAGATAGGTAATGAGCACAGCAGGTATTGAAAAAAGTGGGAATATTAATAAGAAATATAAGTATATTTTGTCTTACTAACTATAAAAGTGGTAAGAAGATGACTAAGTTTTATCTTTGCAGATAGACAACTTATATAGTTACCTAAAACATAAACCGAGCATGTTTTAGGTGATCACGTGACTCTTCTAACAGATGTCACATGTTATAAAGATCACATGGTTAGACAAACTTCATTAGCTACACAAAGGCTTGTTTAGCCTAATTTAATTATATTTAGACTGCTTTTAGGTTGTAAAATGACATTTTCTGCTTCATTCTTTTTTCAACGGCTTTTGTTTCTCTTTTCCTCTCAGCTTTTCTGGCCGTTTCTGTTTCGCGAAGGGGCTTTTGATCATCTACTGCAGCTCTAGAACAGACCTTCGAAGATCATGTTCTGTTTAAAGAGGGTATATTACAGAGGGTGATTGTTAATCATTTTATTCTTTTATTGGAATTGTCTTCGAATATTCTAGGCTATTGTTAGACTTTCTAAGATTGCATAGATTGTTTTACGACTACATTCTGTTGCGTTCTCAGAACTTGTGCACCTTAAATGTACTAGAACGCTCTGGGTCTGCATTATTTATTCTTTCTTCGAAGTTCTGCGTCCATCTCGAATGTACTGGAATCTTCGTGTTTGTTTTTAAAATGACGTAGTGTTTTCTAGAACAATACTTTATCCTATTTCTTTTCTTAAGTAAGGGAAGTGAACTTTCACATACTAAATTTACAAATTTATTCTTAAGATAGGTTACCCGCTCCTATTTTCCACTAATATAAATAGGGCACTTAACTCCTATATTTGTTATATAATTTTTATATATTTTATATTTTAATTAACAATTGTCTATAATTTGAATTAGATATCTTCTTGGTAATAATTAGATATTTCGTTCGAACTACAATCAAATTTATTAATAAATTTGGAATATCAATTCTTTATTAAAGAAAAGTATTATTTTATTTTTGTATTGTTTTCTATCTTCCAAGGTAAGTCTGAGTACGACTTTAGGTCTCTTATTATTATACTAACAAGAGAGGGATCTCGAAAAGTGATGAATCCTCTAACATCTAATTCCCTCCTATATTATTTGGGACACTTCTGGCCGTTATAGAACATTGTTCTTAGCTTGATGGTGCTTAGGGTTAATTAGTGAATAGTAGTGATTTAATCCAAATTGAGTTATCTCATGGTTTGAAATCCTAGTCTGCTACTCATTGCAAGCTAAAAATTAAAACGAATTTCATATTGTATGAAAGTGTTAAGACAATAAAAGAATTTACTAATATATTTTATTTAATATTACTTTCTATTTCAAATTATTTATACTACCAATACTTCAACTAATATTACATTTTATTTGTTTTTTTTTATTATAATACTCTATTAAATTCAACATAAAAAAAAAAAAAAAAACTTTCCAAAACCAAATAATTTTTTTATACACATAACTAAAAGTAATCAACACTATTTTAACTGAAAAAATATAATCATGACTGAAACTATTAAATCTTTATCCAAAAAATTTAATGACAACATTGCCTTAAATGAAGGTACATTTAATAAAATGGATAAACAAATTACATCAGTTAGTGAATCAATCAACAAACTAAGATCTGATGTTAGTCAAAGATTTAAAAATCAAGATTCAACTACTCTTAAATACAGTAAGCATTTTGATGGYTTAAGATCTACTATTACAAATCAAACATCGGATATRRATTTTATTAAAGATATGCTTAAATCCATTACATCTTCTTTGTCTAAAACTTCTACAATTAATGATCCTGTTTCTCAAACTAAACAAGCAGATGCTTCCGCTTCAGACTAAACTAGTGCTACAGCTAATAAAAATGTTGCTGCTCATCCAAATGTCAATACTACTGATGATGCTGATAAAACTAGATTTTTTGAAGCCGAAGACAAAAACAAAGAAGAAATTCTTAAATCACCAACTATACCAGCTGCTGCTCCAAAGGTTCAAAAGCTTGCACAAGGTTTTCAAGAAGCCAAACAAAATAACCAGAACATATTCACTGAACTGAATGAGGTTAATAACTGAAGATATGATCTCAATCAAATAAAATCCGATGAAATAAAGATTGAGTCTGCTGCTTGGGAGAATCCGAAGGTGGAAAGTGTTTTACCTTGGCCAGGTATGGCAATAAACAGAGATACTTCTGGTATTGGTATGGATGGTACTTCATAACCACCAAAATTAAAACAAAAGTTAATTATTCAAGGTAGACAAGATAGAAAATTAATTCTAAAATTACAATCTATTGAAACTTACTTCAAAATGAATAGGTTAAGATATGATTTATGGGGTATAAATCTTTATAGCTATATTCCAGAATCTATGAATTTAGAATGGATTAATTTCATTAGAACCATTGCAAGAAATGGTTTAAAAAACCTTTCATGGCCTGCTGCGTGTGAATTCATTCTCGGACGTATAGACACAGATCAAAATTATAGAGCTTTAATTCAACAATTCAAAGAAATTAAACCCTCTAAAAATGAAAAAGTTGTTGATTATATTACAAGATTTAGAAATTCTTATGAATGTCTTCCTTTAAATGCTGTTTCTAGTACTTTCATGAGATCAACAATTATTTCTCAAATTAAAAATGAATTTCCTCATCAAATTCAATGGGAAACAAAATTTCCATCCAAAACAACTATTGAATTGTTCAACAAAATACTTAACTTGTTCAGTTCAACAGATGTTTTTACAGCTGTTTCAAATGAAGCTTTTATTGACAATGATATTTATAAGTTCAATAATCTTGAATCAATTATTGATTCAAACTCAAAGGAAAACTTCAGTGCAATTCGTTCCACAACCAAAACTTATGATTTCTGTCATCTCCCAGGACATTTCAGAAATACTTGTTTCTGGTATAGAAAATACAAAAAAATTGCTGAAACCGAAGCTGCAAATAGAAAATCAAAAGGTAATTCCAATTCTAGATACAAAAACAAATATGACGAGAAGTCCAGTTACAGAATTGCTGAAGAAGGAGTGGAGGAAGACCAATCTGAAAAGTCAGAGCTGGAACTGACCTCAGAATCCTTTTCTGACGATGAACATTTTAGATTAATTAACACCAACAACAAAAGGTTTCCTAATAGATATTTCAATTCTTCTGTTAATGATAAAAAGATGAAACTTCTTTTCGATACTAGTGCTGAATCCAACTATGTTTTTGAATCATCCTTAAAAGGCTTGGAAATCAAAATGCTACAGCGTAAGCCTACAACAATCCACGGCTTTACAGGGACAATGATAGTGAAGAATGATGTCATTTTACCACTATTCATTGAAAACTTTGGTTTAATTGACATTAAATGTGCTGTTTTGCCAGAAAGTTCAACAAAAGCTTTCGATATTACTATTGGAAGTAGATTTCTCTACGACCATAAATTTTGTGCAAAAGGTAGTGATAGATTTTCAATTATGCTTTTTAACCAGGATAAAAAGTGTATTTTGAGTCCAAAAAATGTTGATGAATTAGAAAACTTTTATGTCTCAACATCACAGTCAAATGAGGGACAAGTGTTTGATCTTAAGAAATACTGTTACCTAAATGATTCAACTCCAAGATTACCTCCAGAAAGACTGTTTAAACACACTATTGAAACAACTTCTGAAACACCAATTTATATTGGAAGTTACAACTATAGTCCTCTTCAAGAAAAATTCATTGATGAATTTGTTAAATCAAATTTAGAAGCTGGATTAATTTCTGAAACTAAAAGTGGTTGGAACTTTCCATTAGTTCTTGTTCCAAAAGATGATAGAACTTATAGAGTTTGCGTTGATTATAGGAAATTAAATGCTATTAGTGTTAGGCATTATTTTCCTTTGCCATCTATTGATATTTGCCTAAATAAACTCAATGATGCTAAATACTTCACTTGTTTGGATATGAAAAATGGCTTTTACCAAATTGGTTTAGATAATGATAGTAAAGCTAAAACTGCTTTTTCTTCCAATTCAGGTCATTATCAATTCAATGTCATGCCTTTTGGTTTAGTCAATGGTACTTATACCTTTCAATCATTTATGATTGAAAATTTTAGGCCACCTCCCTTATGTCATGGTTTATGTTGATGATATAATTATTTACAGCCATAATAAAGCAGATCATATTGGTCAAGTTAATGAGGTCCTTACTCAACTTGAAAAAGAAAAACTTCAATTAAATGTGAAGAAGTCAAAATTGTTTTGCAAAGAAGTTAAATTTTTAGGACATATTGTTTCCTCAGAAGGAATCAAAACTGATCCTACAAAGATCGAGAAAATCTTAAATTGGCCATTACCAAAATCAATTACTGATATAAGAGGWTTCATTAACTTATGCTCATATTACCGAAAGTTTATCTCAAATTTTTCTCAACAAATGATCCCACTTACAGATTTATTGGTTGGGTCTCCTAAACCAGGAACAAAAATTGAATGAAAACCTTCTCAAATTGAATGCTTTACATCAATGAAAAAAACATTAACTACTGCTCCTGTTTTAAAAGCATTTGATCCTGAGAGAGTTGCAATTTTAGAAACTGATGCTTCTGACTTTGCTTTAGGTTGTGTATTACTCCAACCCTATAAAAATGAGAACACTGGAAAGATCCAATTATATCCTGTTGCTTTTGAATCAAAAAAATTTTCAAAAACACAACAAAAGTATTCTGCTCAAGAGAGAGAACTTTTAGATCTTGTTCATTCATTGATTTATTTTCAACAATATATTGAAGGGTGCAAAATTATTGTTAGAACCGACCATGAATCTCTTCAATATATTAGAACTAAATCAGATCCTGGAAAAACAGTTAGGAAATTCTTTGAAATCATTGAACATTATGATTGTGATATTCAATATAAGCCTGGAAAACAAAATGTGGTTCCTGATTTACTATCAAGAAGAACTGATTTGGTTGATGAAAAAGCAAATGAGACATTAATGGAAATTGATGAACTTAATAAAACTGAAACTCAGATCAAAACCATCAAATCAATTAAGGATTTGTGTGAAGTCGATCTTATTAGAATTAAAGAATTTTTTCAAAATAAAGAAATTCCTAAAAATATGAGTTCTAAATTTATCTTTGCTAACTTTATTTTCTATGATAATCAACTACATATTAGAATTAAAGATCGTTTAGCTATTGTTTTAAGTGAAGATAAGTTTAAGGAAGTCTCTGAAAAAGTTCATCTTTCAAATGCTCACTGTTCCATTGGAAATCTAGAAAACATGGTAAATGAAAAATACTTTCATCCTGATAGTATTCTATTATTTCAAGATGTTATTAGAGTTTGTCCTCATTGTCAGCTTATGAAAAAGCCATCAGCTATTTCTAAGACATTAACTCCAATTCCTTCTGCAACAGCTTTCTCAAGATGGGGGGATTATATTGGTCCTTTTCAAAAAACTTCATCTGGAAATAAATTTTGTATTACTGCAATTGATTATGGTACAGATTATGCTTATGCTGTTGCAACACCAGATACTGGCTCGTTACATGTTTTAAATTTAATTCAAACTATCGTGACTAACCATGGTCCAATGAAAGAAATAATTATGGATAATGGTTCTGGTTTTGTTGCAAATAATGTTATTGAGAAATTAGATTCCTTAGGAATCAAATGTCACAGAACCACTCCATATCACCCAGAGATTAATGGTAAATGTGAGAAGTTTAATGGTTTATTCAAACAAATTTTATTTCATTTGAATGTTTCCTCAGAATGGGACCTCTTTGTCAATGCTGCATTAATTCAATACAGGTCAAGAAAGTCAAAATATGGGTTTTCACCTTACTTTTTAGCTTTTGGTGTATATTCAGGTTCACGCAGTAATATGCAACCTTATGCAAGAGAACCTACAGATGCCGAGCATCAAGAAGCTACTGAATTAGGAGTCTTACAAATTCAAAAGCTAAGTAAAAAGAAAAAGGAACATTCCAAAATTAATTGGAACATTGYAAATACCAAAAAGAAACTTCAAGAAGTTAAAGCAGTCATTAAAGTTTTTGAAGTAGGTGATTATGTTTGAAGACAAACAGTTAGAAAACCCAAAGTAGAACCATACTATGATGTTCCGCATATTGTGACAAAGGTTTTTGMTAATAATGTTAAAAACTTTATACCTTAAACGATGCTGATATTAGAAATAAAGTAAATGGTAATAGATTATTTCCTGCTTAGACTGACAATAAGCATCCAATTAAAACGTTTTTCAATCATTCTCAAAAATTACTAAATGGTGATAGATGAAAATTAACTACAATCTCATGGGCCTTCGATTTGTAAACGTGGGGCTATTTGATTGTTAATCATTTTGTTCTTTTATTGGAATTGTCTTCGGCCATGCTAGGCTATTCTTAAACTTTCTAAAATTTTATAAATTGTTCTACGACTACATTTTATTGCGTTCTCCGAACTTGCGTGTGCATGTTAAATGTACTAGAACGTTCTGGGTCGGCATCATTTATTCTTTCTTTAAAGTTTTGTGTGCATCTCGAATGTACTGGAATCTTCGTGTTTGTTCTTAGAATGACGTAGTGTCTTCTAGAACAATATTTTATCCTATTTCTTTTCTTAAGTATGGGAAGTGAACTTTCACATACTAAATTTACAAATTTATTCTTAAGGTGGGTTACCCGCTTGTATTTTCCACTAATATAAATAGGGCACTTAACTCCTATATTTTTTATATAATTTTTATATATTTTATATTTTAATTAACAATTGTTTATAATTTGAATTAGATATCTTCTTAGTAATAATTAGATATTTCGTTCGAACTACAATCAAGGGCAAGGGTGCAGCTCCGAAGCAACATGTGAAACATCCCCTTCCACAAGGGTTTTCTAGAAGCATACCGCAAAAAGCTGGCTAATATTTCTAGGTCAGATGTCTGAGTCCGGAATCCTGCCGAAGAAGCTCTTAACTTGACTTCTTATATCAATAAAAAGTTAAGTTTCCTATTCTTGATTAGAATTTTTATTTACTTTCATATAAGTGTAAAATCCCTAGTGTTATCCAATATTCGTATTCACTGATTTTTATTCATGGAAGATTGTTTTCTAATAAGTTATAACTTCTGAAAAACTATTTATTTAGAGTCAGTTAACTTCGAAAAATATCCCTCAAAACTTCTCAATACTTGAGAAGTATTCGTCCTTTTTTATTTACACTAAATCAAAACCGGAATAACTATCAAAAGAATATTCTCAACGATATCCTTCGATAATCTTTTCTTGTTTTCTAGTTCTTTCTTTTTCTTTGATTTATAAATTATAATTACTGATAATTTTTTTACTATTGAATTGAACTCCCATCTATCCATAAAAGCTTGTAATCCCCATTCAATATAATTCACTTCAACTTCAAATTAATTAAATCGCAGTCACTATCCTTCTGCAAATCCTTGAAAGGCTATAACCTTCTAATATTAATAGAATAGATTCTGATTAATGGTAATGGAAAAACTATTTTATATACTTAGAAAATTCTGTCTTAGACTTTCATCTTAAACTTTATAAACTTTACTCAAAATTCCCACTTTTTTTTAAAAAAATATTATCAAATAAAAACTTCATTTATTTTAGATAAATGATCAAATTATAAGTTTACCAATTAATATATTGTTTTTCATTATTTTAGATCTGATCTAAGAAAAATACTTGATTTTTTCTATCAAATTGTCTATCTCCCCGCGTTATATTCATCATTTTTGATAAAATAGAGCTAAGTTGATTTATTAATGATTTGTTTATGTTTCTCGTTCAATGCCTAAGCTGTTCTAATTCTCCTCAAAAGTTGGGATCCGGATTATGTTTTTAAAAGTTCAAAATTAAATTAATTTAACCAATAAGAAAATAATTAGAATTATAAAAGTAAGTAGAATAGTTTAGAATATTGAAATATTATGGAAATATCAAGGGATGAGATAATTTAGACAAATTTAAGTAAAATATTATACTTAAAGATGAGCAATTTGTAACAAATAAGTAAATGGAAACTTAAGTTAGTTGAATGAATTGATTAGATTAAAAGATTTTAAAATAAAATTAAAAGTTTCTTGAAATTTATTAAAATTATTTATATAATTATATATATATAAGTTTGAAGTAATCCATTAATGAATTAAATCATAACTAAAGCATCATTATTATATTGGATATAAAATTATTTGCAACAAGATGAAGATTCACAAGATGAGCAATTTTCAGCACATTCACAAGTGGATTTACTACAGCAAGCACATTCTTTAGCCATTTTTAGATAAGGGGGTTTAAGATAATTAAATAAGATAATTGATTGATTGATTAATTGATTAATTGATTGATTGATTGATTAATTGATTGATTTAATGAATTTAAATGAGAAAAGACATAAAAAAGAAGAGAAAATGGTTAAATTTATATCATTTTTCAACTAGAAAAATTGCAAGTTTGTACTAATCAAATCTAATTCTTTTATTATCAATATCCAATTATTGTATTGTATCATTATGATATTTTTTTATTTACAAAAAAAATCAGGTCAGAGTTAAAAAAGATTTTTTAAAAGATGATTATTAAGTAGTAATTAACTTTATTTGGCAGGCAATGAGAGAAAAATATTTTAAATTACTTAATTTTATTCAATTTTATTTAATTTTATTCAATTTTATTTAATTTTATTCAATTTTATTTAATTTTATAAAAATATAAGCGAAATGAACATAATCATTTAACCAATAAGATTCATCTCCTTCAAAGATATTTTTGATAATTGAGAACTTCAAAGGCAAAATTGGTGACAGACTAGATAAAAGGTTTGTTTTTTGATTACTTCTTTTCAATTCTTTCTATTTCTTTTAATTATTGTAATGACATTGAATGAATATTGATCCATTTGAAACAATCAGATAAAGAGTTTGTAGAGAGTTTGAAAAGAAGCTGTAAAGATTTTGTAAACAATTATCTGTTCTTGCGGATTGGGATAACCGTTGAAAAGAGTTCCAAGAGTTTGAACAGTTCAAACTTAGAAGAAGTAAAATAATCAAGGGAAACGAACACTTTCTTTTTAGATTATTTCAGTTGTAATCTAAGAAAATTTCAGATATTTAAATGTTTTATAAATAATTTAGATTCAAAAGATAAAGATGGTTTTATTATCTTTATCTTTCTCTTTATTTTTCTTCAAAAAAGCAGCATTTTCTGCTGTCGCTGCGTGAGGACCGGTAATCAGTTCCCCTTCACCAATGTTTGCCCTCGGACATTGCCACGTGCATTACTTTTCTTTAAGTTCTAGTCTCGCGAGGACCCTTTTTTAACAGGAACAAAAAATAGAATAAGAAGAGCAACCGATTTATATACAATTATCCGCAACAAGATGTCAGTCTTAGCTTATAACATAATATATAAATATATACATTTTTATATATGCAACTATCTCTTGAAGATCCATAAGAAAACCATTAAAAAACTCTAATTATAAAAAAAAATATTTATCAAAACATTCAACAAAAGATCTACTTTAGACAACCTAAAACAATAAAATACATCCAAAAGATAAAAATCAACAAAGTTTAACAAAAATTCATTATTTTATGATATTTTTATGGTTATACTACATTAACCGATGAAAGTAAATCATTGACTTTATAAATTAACGTATGATATTCTTTAGCTTTATTATTTGAAACAAAAATATAATTATTTTCAAAACCTTTTTTTTAAATTTTCATTTCTCATAATTTTCAAAAAATCATCTTCACATACTATTTTAGTTAAACTTTTCTCTTCTTTATCATTTTTATTTTCACTTTCATTTTCATTTTTAGTTTCTCTTTTTTGTTCTTGTTCTTGTTCTTGTTCTTGTT
>BCKQ01000019.1:0-44557 GCA_001600695.1 Ascoidea asiatica
AGAATACTTTTGTCGTTTGTGATATGAGCTGTAGCACCTGTATCAACAACAAACTCAGTGCTAAGATGTTCTTGAACAAAATAGATCTCAAACTCATTAATTTTCTTAGTTTCTTCTTTTAACCATGAATCAGTTGAATTAACGTCAATAATGACATTTTCTTTTGATGTTGCAGTTAATGAGTTACTTTCACCAGCAAAGTAAGTTTCTTCTTCAACTTTGTTATTTGATGTTCTTTCATTGTTTTCATCAGTAGTAACAAATACTTCAGCATCAAGAGGAACCTCAAGTAGTTGAACCTCTTCTCTTTTGACAAAACGATTGTTTGATTTCTTTTTCAATGGACATTTATTGGAGTAGTGTCCAAATTTCTTGCAATTGTAGCATCTAACTTTATCAATAGAAACAAAAGCTTCAACAGAGTTTTCATCAGATTTAACAACTTTTGCATCAGAAATGCTTGTAGAAACATCATGAATTAATCCTTCTTTTCTGAGTTGTTTGAACTCTTTTAAGATACTTTTGTAATTAGTTGCAGTAAAVGCATCAGTAACAACTTGTGTTTTATCCTTGAAGTTGTTTTCTCTTAAGTATCTTGCAAGATTTGCATCATTTAAAGAAAAGCAAACAATAGCTGAAGACAAGTTCTTGATTGCAGGGAAATAATGAATTATGTTATCAAATCATAATTTACTTTCTTGTTACTTTATCTCACCTTATCTCACTTTATCTCACCTTATCTTGCTTTATCTCACCTTATCTTGCTTTATCTTACCTTATCTTACCTTATCTAACATTATCTTACCTTATCTTACCTTATCTAACATTAAGTTGCTTAATCTTACTTATCCATCATCTTTATGCTTTAAAAGCTTTTTCTGTTCATTTTATCAAAAGTTGCTGTTTAGGTTTTTCTAGAACTTTCTAGAACATTCTAGAACTTTTTGGAACATTCTAGAAGAAGAACCTTCTARAACATTCTATTTRCTTCTTTGTCGTTATGCTTTCTTATTTGCTCTTATATGCTGCTTTCTATTTGTTACTAGAAGTTTCTCGAATTTTCTAGAACCTTCTATGAAAAAGATTCTAGAAGATTCCATTGCTTAACTRCTGTGTTTGAAGTTTAGTATGTGAAATTGAAATTCTGAACTTTCAGATTTTCACTTCTCATACATTTTCAAATGGTATAAATAGAGGTTGTTTTTCCCTTACTTTTCAAAATTATTTTTCTTTATTTTTATTTTATATCTTTAAGAATTTTTATTATAGCTTTTATATATTATCTTTTAATATATTCTAATCATTATTTTTATTAATTATCTTTTATAGAAATCTTATTTTATTAGGAATAGATTCTTAAGGGACTAGCTGCACTAGTGTCCTGTTTACTCTGACACACTGGGATATACACAGTAAGAATTTTGCCGTATCTAACATGAAACTAGGGTTCGCAAATTCATCCATCTAGAAGGGGTCGCTTCCTTGATCCGGCTGGCATTTCGGATTAAACACATATCCGGATAGTCCCTACATCCTAACTCTTCTTTTATTATCCTTGTGCCCAGTGGTTAGCTCTAATATGTTGTTAGAGGCTTCACGAATATGGCTGGTACCAATCCCAAGGTCATTTCTATTTTGTACACTATACCTGACGTACGCAACCATGAGCTATGCCATGTCTTTAGAATATCCCATGATATCCCACATTCTGTAGAGCTGTGCAAAACTCAAGCAAGGTCATGTGAATTCATGTATCCTTCAGTCAACTTTATGGAAAATATTTAAATTTTTGCCGAATTGTGCTTCTATATGCATAATTATACATAGTGTACACACATTATTGTATAATACATAACGTTTTTACGTTTACAATAGATACGTGTCGTTTAGACCTTCACCACCTATGATGTTACTACCAATATATGCCCTAAGATAGATCGATCTCTATTATATCTGCCAACTAACATATACAAGTTTAAAGAATGTTCTTTTAGTTCCGTTGTAGACCGAATATGTAGACCATTTTACAATAAACATTTCTATTTGAAAGTTGTTTGAGCTATACTCCATCATATTTGGAAGCTATCCCGGACTTTTTTCATTATATTCATTTACAAATCCGGAGGTTGGAGCTGTCACGAAACACATTGTGTGAATATTAAGCATAAAAACAAAAAAATTGGACAATAGAAAATTAAAATAAAATCGCATAAAGAAAAATACATCTTTGCGCCTCGTTAAATAAATTTCAGTTAAATAAAAGTGGTTTCGTTAATATTTTTCTCAAATTCTAACAGAACCTAAGCGAGACTAAAGGTTTCGGTAAAATATAAATGGTTTCTGCAAAAAATATCTGAAACAACGAAATAATATGCATCTTGAAATATGGTTTCAACAAAAGTTATCTGAAAGCGCCAAATAATATCCATTATAAAATGTTCTTGCACTAAAATAAAAATAATGTTTCCTGAAACGGCAACGAAAATTAAACCAGGGTAAAGGTTTCAGTAACATAAACATTGTTTCAACAAGCTTTATTCTAAACTTATGAAAAATTTTAACTGTAAAAAAAGGTACTCATTTTAAAAAATGGTTTTACCAAAATAAAAAGTAATAAAACGTTAAGAAATAAATAATATTATAGTAGATAAAGGAGGCTCAAAATTATTAATTTTCTTTTTCGTTCTGTTTAGTTTCTTTTTGAAATAATTGTGAATGTACAAATGGTTAACGGTAGTAAATATTTTTTAAATTTGATTTTTTGAAATAGGGTAATAGTCATTTCCTACTTTATTGAATCACAATCTTTAATTAAAAGGCTGGTTCCCCTTACACCAAATGTTATCTTTCTTGGTCCGTGTTTTTTCCATATGAAGAAGAAGGATTACATAAATTGATATGAAGCTATTTGTGCCAATATTGTTTTCAACACCGCTTTTAAACTAAAGCTTTGCTTCGATAACAAAGGGTGTGTTGGAATCATGTTAGACCATGTATTACACTTTGCTGTTTTTCTTTTGAACATGAAGCATTTTATGTTGAAATTATCAGATGTTTAGCAAAATGTTTGTTTGGTTGTGGGATTGGTAGAATATTGTTTAAATCCGTTTATTAGAGGTCGGTGGGTGGTTGATTCCAGCTGGGTCGGGCGCGGGTGCAAATCGCAAATACGGTTACCCTCGTGAAGTTCGTTAAATATTTTTTCAGAATACTAAATTCGGTTCCCAGTAACACCTCAGTATGTAAGTCTTTATTTTTGGAACTTTTTAGCTTTCCTACGTCAAGACGTAGACAAACTGTTAATATTTGGATGTCTAGAATCTGACATTGGATGTGTTCTTTTTAACGACATTTTGTTATCCAATAGTAATAGTTTACAACTATTAGAGCTTGATATCAGGAATATGGTTATTTAAAATTATTCCAAAAATATATATAAAAACACAAACAAAAATAAGAGAAAAATAGACAACTGTTTCCACTTTTCATTTTTGCAAAAGAATGAACAATATCAGGATCTTTGAACACAAAACTAAAACACTGAGAACATATAGATCTTCAATGCTGCTTTAAAAAAAGAAAAAAAAATAAACTAAAATAAAGCATTAATTTTTGTTGGAAATAATAGAGATCTATATATGCTAGGGCATATATTGGTACTAACACCATAGGTGGTGAAGGTCTAAAAGACACATATCTATTGTAAACGTAAAATCGTTATGTATTATACAATAATGTGTGTACACTATGTATAATTATGCATATACATGCATAATTAGGCATAAATATACATATTCTTGAATAAAGATGCATTAAGTAGCATGAAGAATACATCAATTTACATGACCTTGCAGTATTCTGTGTACAGGTACTCAGATAGTCGGATATAATGGGATATACTAGAGACATGGCATAGGTCATGTGTGGTTACGTCAGGTATAGCGTACAAAGTAGAAAAGACATTGAGATTGGTACCAGCCATAGTCGTACAACCTTTAAAAGCATATTAAAGCTAAGCCACTCGGTACGAGGATAATTAAAGAGGAGTTAGGATGTAGGGTCTATCCGGATAGAAGTTAAATCTGAAAGGCCAATGGGATGCAGGCAGGGACGCCTTCTGGATAGCTGGATTGGCTAAGCCTAGTTTGAGATAAGGTATAATTCTCACTGTGTATACCGAATTTTAAACAGCAGACTAGTGGAGATAGTCCCGTAAGGGATCTATTCCGAGTACGGCTGCGGGATTAAAGATTATTCCCGGCAATTAGTGTGATTGTCTACCCCACTGGAAAGTGGGCTGATTGGTTTTACTATGGTAAAATTGAAATATGAATTTCAATTGATTTCTAATCAAGTTTTCATCCCTATTTACAAGGTAAAGTTGATTCCTACCCTGATTCTACGAAGGAATCCTGGGACTTTTGGGAATTCCCGAGAATTCTCGATAGTTCTGCGGGACTCCGTAGGAATCCTGAATTAATATAAAAGGAATCGATTTCCACTTATTTTTTTATATAATATATTTAGTTTTCTTTTTAGATCATTTATTAGCACGAGTTAATTGAGTATTACATAGTTTCTAAGTACGTAAAATTTATATATTCGATTTTGTAAAATGAATGAAAATTCACAACAAAAATCTTAACTCAAAACCATATAATGGTACTAACAGCAATGCATACAGCCATAATGCAATTACTGCTGAAACTCAATCATCAACTACTTGATTTCCTGAAGGAAACAACTGTTTGTTTTTTTTAAATGTTAATAATGCTTCTCATCCTATCTTATAGGATACAGGGGTAACGTCTCTGTTACCAGTGATAGAACTTTACTTAAAACTTTTAGAACAAGTCAAGTATTAATTAAAGGAGTTGGTGATACTGCACAGTATACTAAAGGAACTGGTCCTATGACTATCAAGTTTCCTGATAACTCTTCACAAGATGTTTAAGCTATGCTCATTAAAAATGGCAGAACCCTAATTAGTTTTGCTGCTTTTGATGCCAGACACTTTCAACTACTTGATGGTAAACTTTCCTGCAATGACTTCATCATAGGTGTTATGGAAAATGGACTTCTTTTTTTCTTGTTGGAGAGAATATAGCAATTGTTAAACAAAATCCATCAAATAACTTTGCTTATCATGTTTACAATTCTCAACCACATTTAGTTATTCAAAAATTAAAAGACTATTCAGCTGGATCAAAGAAAGTTGATAATTCATATTCTATACAGCATAATGAAGATTCAATTTTTGACAAAAATTCAGTCAAACTTACTAGTCTTAATGAAAAATATTTACGTATTCGAGAAGATAAAATACTTAACTTATACTATTCATTAGGTCATCTATCTGCCTCTACACTATTAAATTAATTTCCCGCTTAAGCTACAATACAAATTAAAACAAGATGAACAATTCAGAATTGAAGTGTGTCAAATTTGAAAATTAATTAATGTGAAAAATAATTTGCCTACTACAACTTTGCCAGCTAAACTAACAGTCAGAAAGCTCCAAATTGACCTTTCAGACATCACCGGAAAAACTATGGAAAATACCAAGTTATTTTAATGGATGATTACAGTAGATTCACAACTGCATTTACTGTGAATGACAAAGCTTCTGTTAGCCCTGAAATAGATAAAATTAGTTCAAAAGGGAGCACCACATTAAATTTACCTGAACCTGAATTAAAAATTGATAATGGAACAGAGTACAAAAAATCTAAATACAATACAATGATTGGACTACCAGATGGATATGCATCTTTTCATAATGGCAGATGTGAATCAGGTATTAGAAAAGTAAAATCTATGACATCAAATATTTTATCTCATCATCCTTCTGTTTATCATGAACATCTATTTAATAAGGCTACAGAATTTGCTTGTGTTTTACTAAACAAGCAAATTCATCCCTCAACTAATGAGCTTCCTTTATTTGTATTTTTGAGAGACAGCCAAATAAGCTTACTTTTCCTCTATTTGGATCAGATGTATTGTATAGATATAACACAAATAGTTGGGAATATCGTATATTCCTTGGATATAATGAGTACTCATGTACTTATAAACTTGCTAAAGCAACTACAAGTTTTTTGTTTGATTCAGTTGCCGCTGTTACAGATATTAGTGAACTTGATTCTTTTAATGTTGTTAACAAAGTTTTATCAATTACTGTCAAAGCTACAAATCCTGACTCGGCAATTCCAATATATCAAACACTTGTTTCTCAACCAACTACTATTCAAACAAAAGTTGACCCCAAGAACAGTCGTTCAGACCATAAATTTCTTCCACCATCAAATTCAGATTTGGAAATTAAACTATCTGATGATCAGTTTATTCCTAAATCTTATGCACAAGCCACCCAATATCATTCTTGGGAAGATGGGATCCACATTGAAAAAAATCAAAATCCACAACTTCATGTATTTGAAGGCACTGATTCTCTACCAAAGAATGCAAAGGTATTTGCTGTAGGATGGATATTTAATATTAAAGTTGATAATATCACTTTAAATCGTAAGCATAAAGCAAAACTTGTTGTATATGGCCAATTCTAAAAGTTTGATGACCCAACACTATTAAAATTTCAATTCAGTAGTCCTGGTTTGAATAAGGATCATTTTAGACTTCTCCTTTCATATGCTGCAACATTATAGGCTTAAGATTAAAACACTTGATATATCAACAGCATTCCTTCATGCTCCAATTCTTGAAGAAAATTATTTTTTTAGAACCCCAAAAGGATTTAATGCTGATTTTAACACAAAATATGTTAAATTGAAGAAAATTCTTTATGGTCAAAGACAATCTCCTTTATCATTTTTCCTTCATTTTAAAAA
This sequence comes from Ascoidea asiatica, assembly GCA_001600695.1. NCBI lineage: Eukaryota > Fungi > Ascomycota > Saccharomycetes > Ascoideales > Ascoideaceae > Ascoidea > Ascoidea asiatica. The sequence goes on from BCKQ01000019.1 coordinate 6,852, forward strand.
CATTTTACTGCAGTTAGAATGTACTCAGCTACTATCAGACCACTGCTGTTTTAAATCATCAACTGGTTTACTAATAGCCATCTATGTGGATGATTGTATAATTTTAGGGACAAATATTAAAGACATTTCAACATTTGTGGACAAATTAAAAACTAAGTTATCAATTAAAGAAACATCTTTCGAACTTTTTCTAAGGTTGGATTTCTCATCAAAAGATGGTGAAATTGTAATGACTTCTGATACCATTACAACCAGTATCCTACAAAAATTCAAATTTGTTGATTCAACCCCAAGATCGTCTCCTTATTTAAATTTTGATAAGTCAAAAATCATGCTTAAGGATAAAGATAAAAATCTTTATCAACAAATCGTTCGTTCATTACTTTATTTAGCGACTCATAATCGTCTAGATATTGCTTTTGCTACACATGAACTAACCAAAAGTATGTCTTGTCCATCAACAAATGATTTAACTAGGGCTAAACATCTTCTTAGATATCTTAAAGGATCAATAAACTTTAAGTGCAAATTTGAATCAATCAATGGCAAAACAATTGATCTTTAAGCAGATGCTTCTTATTCTACAAACAGTACTGCCGGTTATGTTTTAACATACCGTGGTAATATGGTATCATGGAAGTCATCAACTGTTGGGCCAACCCTGCCTTTATCGTCTTATGAAGCGGAAAATATGGGCGCCACAATAGCTGCAAAAGTTATCTTTTATTTAATTTCTTTCATTGAAGAAATTGACACTGAGATCAAACATTATTCACCTTACAATATGTTCATTGATAATGTTGGACTAGTCTGCAAAATTAACAATTTTGAAATGGTTAGTCTTCCATATCCAAGACACATTACAATTAGGTTAAAATTTCTTTATGATATTACAAAGTTTGAATTGTTAAAAGTTTTACATATTTCTGGTAACTATAATCCTGATGATATAGTTACAAAACCTTTAACAACTTCCAAGCTTCAACACTATCTTAAAATTTTAAATTTTTAAAACAATATTATTTTTTATTTTTACTATGCCACACACACTTTAGTTTAACAATCAAATATTTACTTTTTGCTACTGCAGACTTTCCTGACTTTAGCCTTAATTTTAAAACTTTTTCTTTTCTTTTCGTCCTATTCTTAATCTTAACTTTCCTGGGGGTTTATTTATTTTCTTTTTAACCAATCTTTTATTAATGTCATTCAAGATTGACAGGGAATGTTAAGATATTAAGCTTTAAGCGGCATGTCACTCATTGTGTCACACAATGTATGACATTACCCTCTTAGAACGCCACATCTTATTCGTCATTTCACCAACGTTGAGTCCTAAACTCTCCCTTGATTCTTGATATATAAATCCACGAAAATACCTTTCTTCTCTCTTCCTCGAGGAAAACAAATCAAGGACTTGTTTGATCTGAGCTTATATATGCTTATACTTATGCGTGTTTCTATTCTTATTTTTATTTTTCTTTATGTAGTGATTGAATACGTATCAGATTTCCATAGCGTAAGTTACGAGCGGTGTGAGCTAGTGATTGCCCTAGCAGTAACTGGTCACATGCCACCATATTGCACAGTTCTTGCAAAAATTTCAAGGTTTGCTATATGTGCTTTCAATCCAATTAAATTAGCCTAAACAAGCCTTTGTGTGGCTAATGAAGTTTACCTAAACATGTGATCTTTATAACATGTGACATCTGTTAGAAGAGTCAAATGATCACCTAAAACATGCTCGGTTTATGTTTCAGGTAACTATTTAAGTTGTCTATCTGCAAAGATAGAACTTACTCATCTTCTTACCACTTTTATAGTTAGTAAGACAAAATATACTTATATTTCTTATTGGTTATTGAGCCTATTTACTTTAATAAAATTTATAAGTTAATATTTTTCCTTTTAAACAATTCTGATAATTCTTTAAATTTTTAATAAAATTCAACTACCTTTCTTTAAATAACAATTATCAACTACAAATTAAATTCAATTTGGATAAATTCTAGTTTTTATTTATTTTGTTTATCAATATAAACATTATAGAACCTCTAGTTTTTCTTAAATTCTTTTAATTTAAAATCAAGAAGCATAAGTTAAAATTTAATTTAGATAAATTGAAGTTCTTGTTTATTTTGTTTATCAATTTAAATATTATAGAACTTTCATATTTCTCGAAAATTAATTTTTTCTATCAGCGCTTAATTTATTACAGCTGCATTAACTACCAAATTAATCATCTTAATATATCGTAATTGTTCTTTTATTATTCAGAAAATTCAAAACAATAATCAATCTAAAATTCAATTTAGAGAAACTAAAGTTCTTGTTTATTTTGTTTATCAATTTAAATATTTTAGAATCTTTATAATTTCTCCAAAATTAAATTTTTCTGTCAGCGCTTAATTTATTTAAATCTTTCATAAATCAAAAACTATTACTAGAAGATTTTATAGTTCAACTGTCTTAAACTAATTAAATCACTACATTCAAGTCATACTTATTCTTAGAAAAATTGAAGTTCTTTTTTATTTTCTTTATCAATTTAAATATTATAGATCTTCTATTTTCTTCATCAAAATTGAATTTTTAATCGGCGCTTAATTTATATTCTTAAATAACTTCCATTACTCTTCAATTCTACTTTAAATATCAATATTTTAAAGGTTATTAATTCTTGTTTATTCTGTTTATCGTTATAAATATTTTAGAATTTTTAATCTTCCGAATAGATATCTTAAATATTTTCACATCCAAGAGTTAAATTCAATATCTTAAACTCTGAATCTTTATTAAAATTTTAGTTTTATTTTTACTTATTCTTATTTATTTTGTTTTTCAATATAAATAGTATAGAATTTGTATTTAATTTTACTAATTATTTTTCTTCTAAACAAAGTCATCAATGAAAGAATCATTTAAAGTCAATTAAAGTAACTTTTTATTTATAAAAGCTTCAGAATTTCTTTGTTTCATCCTGATAAATAGTACTTATATTAATTTCTGATTCCAATATCTAAAAACTTCTTTTAGTTTTACTTTAAATCATCTAAATTTCAAGTTTCAAAAATTATTGCATATCATAATTCTTCCTTACTTACATTTCAAATTATACTATTTCCACCAAAATAATAATCTTATTTAATAACACAATTCCCTTCAAATATTTCTCAATTCTATTTCTACTTTAATAAATTATATTAAATTTAAAATAATTTCTTGTTTATCTTGTTCATCAATATAAACATTTTAGAAATTTCTTTGTTTTAATCTTTTATTACTTCGGATCTTCAACTTAAATTTTTTTCCTTTACTTCTAAAAACTTATATTCAATACTTTATTAAATATTGAATACTTATTCAACTATTACAGACCGAATATTATCTTTTTCATCTGATTCTTTCCGTATTCTGAACTAATTTCTTAAAAATTTCTTGTTTAATTTGTTCATCATATTAAATATCGTACATTTTTTTAATTTAATTCGGTCTCAGTTTCTATTTGAATCAAACTGAGTTCTCATTCACTTATCTTAACCAAATGAGTGACGTCCCTATTGATGGTAACTTTGATAAAATTCTTGTTGGTAAACTTAATGATGATGATGTTGATGAATACATTCAGTTTATTTCAAAATTTCAAAAATTAAATCAATTCGTTCCTGCTTGTTCAAAAAATCCCTTCTCTATTTCCTTCATTCACTATCGTATAAACCCTTTTAGACTTATTACTGTCGAAGAAATCAATCAAAATGAAATTAATCAAGGTGTCTTCTTACAAGCCAAAATTATCGAGAATTATCAACTTTCTATTCAACCAGAAGAGAAAACTTTCATTGACATTGAAAGAGAAAATAGAACTGAAAGAATTCAATTCCTAAGAAATAATAACCCTAATAATCCTATTTTCCTTAATTATCCTAATGAATTTTTCACTAAACCTTTTATTAATTCTCCTATTAAATTAATCACAAATGATATTGCTTCAGGCAATGAAAATTCCAATATTGAAGATAATCAAATTGCAAAACTTCGTTTTGAAGTTATTAATTCTCCAGTCAAAAACTCTGATCATCTTGATACCTTTGTAGACAGAGTCTTCTCTCTCCTTCAATCTTTTCAATTCATCACTAATGAGCCTTCTGGTGTCTTTCTTTTACAAAATGACATTTCACCTCAAAATGAAGCTATCATTAAACAATTCTTGAATAATAATTTTCAAGAAAATCTAAATTTCTCTAGTCAACAACAAGTGTTTGATGATATTGAGTTTTCAAAAGTTAAAGTTCAAGTTTTAATCATGAAACTTCAAGAGAAAAAATTTGCCCTTGAAGACCCTTTCAATCAATTACGTTCGATCATCAACTTCAAATTAAGAAATGAAGTTCTGAAAAGTGCTAATCTACTATGACAGAAAATTCGAAAATTGTTTATTGAAATCCTTTCATCTGACCACCAAGAACTAATCAAAGATCAAGATACTTATATCAAATTAACAAGAAAACTTTTCGATAAAAATGTATGTAAGGTCATTGCTAAATATTTTTTAGGAAACTACATTAGAAGCATTAATACAGATAACTACATTAAATATAAAGATAAATTTGTCTCTTTATTATTAAATGATAAAGTCAAATTCATTGTTGAATCCAATTTAATTCCTCCTCAATTATTAAAATCTAGAAATGCTGAAAATTACAAATTAATTATCCAAAAGCTTAATAAGAATATAAAATTTTCTACTGAAATTTCAGATGCTAGTAAAACTACTTTAGGTCAAAACTTTAATTCAAAAACTTCTTCACTTAAAAGATTAAAAATTTCTTCTGTTGATGCTAATTCTCAACTTCTTGCGTTAAATAACAAAACGAATTCATCTAATATCTTGTCTTCCAACACTGATACAGATGCTGAAGATATTTTACTTATCTCAGAAATTGATCCCCCTGAATTTTTTTCCCCTCCTTTCAAAACTATTCACGATGATGAGTTTTATCAATCTCATTCTGAAGGTCATAAACGTTGCTCTAATTGTAAAGTTTTCCAACATCATCATTCGGTTTGTCCTATATTCCCTACAGACTTAACTAAATTTTACCAACTTCTAGTCTACTATAAAATGGCTCCTGATAACTCATTATTTGTTCAATTTTTTGACAAATACTATGTTTCCATTATGAATATCAATGCTCTAAAAAATTTGAACATTTTGAGAAAAAAGTTTCTTTAATCAAGATTCCTAACATGAATAATCCTTTTAAATTCAATTCTACTATTATTCAACTTGATTCTATATCTATTTCTAGAGATTTTTTTGAACATCTTCCCGATCTATATAGAATTTCTTCCATCAAAATTCCAAAAATTTTTACTTCTGCTAATTATAAAAAATCTTTCAACTCAACTGACATTAAATTAGATTTTCATCCTGCATTCAAATATTATGATTTTTCTAAATTAAATCTTCAATATAACCTCAATTGTACTAATAATTTTTCTTCAATTTTCATTAACAAAGATATAATATTACCTAAAACTTTATCCTTTTCTGTTCATGAAGATCTTTCTCTGGAAAATCCATTTCAAGATTTAGGTGTTGCTTTAATTAGATCAAAAGATGTTTCTCCTTTTGATATTCCTCATATTAACGAATCTATTCCTGAAATTAATACTACTAACAACGATGAGTCCTCCAAAGATAATCATCATCTTGATGATAATGTTGATATTCATCTCCAAGACTCACCTCGTCTTAAAGTTACTGACAAATATAATTTAACTGATGATATCCTTACACTCATTGATTTCAATCAAGCTAATTCTTTACTTGCTAGAATGTATGATTCTGAAAGTTCTTTTAAATTGGACTGCACTGCTACTGGCCACAACAGAATTTTTATAACTCCTGCAAAACTTAATTATTCCCTTCAATTTTATAGAGACTTATTTACTCTTGATAAAAATACAAACACCATCAACTTCATTTTTGACCTTCATTTCAACTTCGATGTCTTATTAATCAAAAATTTTATAAAACAAATGAATATTATTTATTCAAACTTTCAAGCTAATCCTGTATCTAATGCATTTAATGACTTCTATTACTGTGAATTTGCTTGTGATAAATTAGTTGATAATCGAGTTTCTGTCAACCCTTATGCCAACATTTATACTGCTATCTTATTTGAACATCTAATTTACAAATTAAAGAAACATAATACTTCTAAACATATTTTTGAAAATCTATCTAAAGAATATAAACTTTCTTACAATCCTCCAATTTTGTTTCCAGGTAAAAATGCTTCTATATTTTCTGAAAAAATGTTTGCTCGATTTAAAAAATTACAAGGTTCTCCTGATCATAAAATTCAGTGTTATGTTCCTTCAAACTCCATTTTACCTGTTCTCCTTAATAAATATGGTAATATTATCAATACTGATGAGTCATATAATAAATATAATACCAATACTTCAATGTTCTCTCAAGTGGTTTTATCAGACAATACTTTTATTCCAGCTAATGCTAATCTTAAAAATCACTCTTCTAATTCTAAACCTGATAATAAAAATAAACCTTCCTTCACTAAAACTGAGAATTCAAATAAAAATAAGTCCTCTTCTGATTTTACTTCAAATTCTAATTTTTATAAAAGTGCTGTTAACTTCAATAAAAATAACAAAACTTACTACAGGGTGCGGCCTTACTAAGATCAATACCTTCAAATCTATTAATTCTATTAAAAAAACTAAACTTAACAATCTTGCTTCAAATTCATCAAATTGATTTTCAATACGTTTATATTCAGGTGCTGATCTTAGTGTAACTGGAAATCATTATATATTACATAATTATGTATCTTTTAACTCTTCAAATATTAAAACCATTTACAATTATTCTCGTTCTCCTATTCAATTAATTGGAAACGGTGATATCCTTGGATATATTGTAGTTAATAATAAAATTATAAAGATGACTTTCTCAAGTGTTTAGTATACACCCGATGGTTGTGATACTGTTATAATTCAGCTTCAACATTGTGATATTATTGGTTTTAAAAGTGATAAATGTAGCCTTGAGTGTTGGACCTATGATGATAATAATAACAAATTAATCAATGCGAATTGTCAATTAAATAACACCTCAACTAGCTTTTCATTAAATTTCTTCAAATCCTAGAATTCTTGCTTAAATAATTTTATTGAAAGTAACACTAATTTCAGAATTAACTTGTTAATAAATAACTTTCAAATCCATCTTAAATTCAATCATCTTCCTCTTACTAGTATAATAAAACTCATTGATTCTAATGCAATTAATCACAAAAATCTTAAGATTTCTAATAAAGACTTTACTTGCGAAATCTGTCAAAGAAATAATACTAATGATAAAATTGCTTCTAAATCAAGATTTGTTGCTACCAAACCTAATCAAATTATTCAAGTTGATGCTATCGGTCCCACATCTCCTATTAGTATCACAGGTTATAAATACATTCTAGTTATTGTTGATAAATTTACAAAGTTTATTTATGCCACACCTATACTCTATAAAGGAGAATCTGCTATCCATTTAACATTTTTTCTTAACCATCTACAAAACATATTCCTTTATAAAGCTACCTTTTTACTCAGCGATCAAGGTGCAGAATTTGTAAATAATTTAATTAATCAAAAATTGTTCTTGGATAGAAGTGATCAAAGATCTACCGTTGGTTATAGAAGTATTCAAAATGGTCTTGCTGAAAGAGCTAATAGAACCTTGTTCACTATATGTAGAACCTTACTAGATTCTTCTGGTCTTCGTGGTGAATTCTGGGAATTTGCTATTTTTGCTTCAATGGATAGACATAACAAACCTTTACATAATAATAACAAAATTACTCCCCTCGAATTGCAATATAACTATAAACCTTCAATTCACCAACTCTATGAATTTGGTTCATTAATTTTTACAACTAAAGTGTCTGTTAGACTCCAAAGTTCTAAAACTTCTAAACAACGTAGAGGCATTTATCTTTGTGAACATAGATCTGAACTAGGTCACCTTTATTTAAATCTTGATTTTATGAAAATCATGATTACAGTTGTCATAAATCAAGACAAAAAACAGAGACTATTCAAAGATCTCAACATAACATTAGATTTAAACAAAATTCAGATAATTCCTCCTGATTCTAAAAGAAATTCAATCCATTCTGTATCTGCCTATCATAATGACTTTCAACGTCCAATTAAAGTTTCTTTCAAAAAATCAGATTACTATGAAGCTAAAGGGTATTTTCCTGATTATAAACTTAGAATTTCCAATAACGGGTCTGATAATTCATCTAATAAATTTTTTGATGTTAATTGGAACTCTTTACTGAATCCCATTACTTCTGACTTGATTAATAGATCTAATACGTCTCATACTAATAAGATAAATGTTTACCCTTCCTCTTTACCAAAAAACCCCACCAAACTTTCTCCTTCAAATCAGGTTACATTCAATTTTCCTACATCTATACAACTTGTCAATAAAAATAAATTTTCTCAAAGAAAAATTCCTTCTTATCAGTCAATTGAAAATAAAACTAACACCTTCATCTCTGAAATTTCAAAAAACTCAATTGACTCTTCTCCTAAACCTCCTTCTGTTTTTCCTATCTCACCTAGTTTAATAAACTCACCGTTTAAACATGACTTAAAAGATTCTGATACAAACGTCTCTAATAATAATTCTTTTCCAAAAAATTTGGAGAAAAATAACTCCATATCTGAATTGAATAAATTTAATCTTAAGCTATCTAATGAAAACTCTTTAACTACTAATGCAGCTTTTTTATCTAATCAAGTAACATCTTCTGATAAAGTTTCTATTTTCCCTATTAATAAAAATTTTAAATCGTTAAATACAGATTTTATAAAACCTTCAATTCAAAATGAAAACTCTACTACAACTCCCAGTAAAACTTTTTCTAATAAAATCTCCAATCATAATGGCTCCATATCTTTTAATCCAGTATTGATTTTTAATAAAAATATTTCTTCAGATGATCTTAATCCAATCCTAAACTATAACAATAACTTATTCTCTCAAATCTCTACATTTAATTCTAATAAATCTACTGTTAATTGTTTATTAGACTCTGAGTTATCTCAAAATGACCTTTGTTCCGTATTCAATAAAAACTACAATAATACTGATAAACGTTTTTCAAATTATACAATCCATTAAGCTATTCCAATCGAGAATGATGGTTCATTCCTAACACCTGTTTCTGTTGAGGAAGAACTTCTCCATTTATATCAGTCCAATACATTAGATGAAGTATTAATAAATGGAAAATTTTCCTCTGAATCCAAAAACTTTATCAATAAGTTGTCTCAAACAGTTCTTCCTTTTGGATCATCTTCTTTTTATGAAATTTTAGATCACAATATTGGAGGCCACTTTATAAGGAACATCAAATACTTAAATCAGAAACCAGTAAATCCCAAGGTAATTCAAGATTTACCATCCAATATTCAAAAACTTTGGCTTGAAGCTTGTACTCGTGAATTCAATTCCTTCAATGAATTCAACGTTTGGGAACTAATTCCAAAACCTATCAATAAAGTTCCAATTTTGAGAGGAAGATGGATATTTAAAATGAAGTATATTCCTGAATTAAATCCAAAAGCAAGATGGGTGATTCAAGGTCATCGTCAAAACCTGGAAGAGATTTCGGTGAGACTTATTCACCTGTGTGTCCTAATGAGATTTTTCTCACATTAATTACAATATGTGCTCAAAAAACTTCGTTTATTGAAACCGGAGATGTTCCTTCAGCCTTTCTGAGAGGTAAAATTAAAGAAACACTTTATGTTCATCCACCTGAAGGGTTTATTAACAAACAAAATCCTAATTATATATACAAAATAACTGGAAGTATTTATGGCCCTTCTGAAGCACCAAAAGAATGGTATCTACAATTAAAAGATCAGTTAGAATCCAAATTCTACACTCCGGATGAAAAGGTTTCCTGTATATTTTATAAATCTTCTATCTTAGGTCTAATAATAGTTGCTGTCTATGTTGACGACATTATCTTTACTGCTTCTTCAATAAAAGCAATGGAAATTACAAAAATTGATTTTAAACAATTATTTAATATCAAATTACTAGGTGAAATAAAAAATTTTCTTGGACTACAAATTGATTATAACAAAGAAAAGGGTTATATATTCTTAAATCACGAAAAATATTCTCATCAAATAATAGATACTTTCTTAATCAATACAAAAAGGATAATATCAATGTACCTTACAATGACTCATTTAAAGCTCTTAAAATCATTCCTGAAAAAGATAAAAATTTTAAAGAAATGAAAAGATTTCCTTATGCCCAAATAGTTGGAAGTTTGAGTCACTTATCTACATTTTCTCGACCAGACATAACACAATCTGTTCACATTCTAACCAGACATATGGTCAATTATAATGAATCTCATTACAAATGGGCTTTACGTATCCTTAAATATATAAGGAATTCAATCACATTGGGCCTCTACTTTCATAGATCTAATGAAAATAAATTACTTACCTTTTCTGATGCCAATTATGCTGCTAGCGCTCAATCTGTTATTGGTACTATTACACTGTTTGTTAATATACCTTTAAACTGGGGTTCTAAACTTCAAGCTGTTCCACCTCAATCTTCCTCAGATTCAGCACTGCAAACTCTTGCATATAGCTCTCACAAGACCAGATACCTTGCGTGGTTCATCTCAAGACTTGATTCCTTCACACATTCAGAGGATACAATTAATAGTTTTAACAAAAAATCAAATTTTAACTCGAGTTTTCAATTACGGATTATAAATAACTTACCCATCAAAATGTTTCCTACTACTATTTTTGTTGATAATAAAGGTGCTATTTATTGGACAACTGATAGTCGGAAACTTAAAGCTAAATCTCATAGCGAACAAAGGCTTTTATTAATTTTTGACAGACTATTAAAAGGAACAAAAAATCGAATATGTTCACACTTTAAAGAATATGGCTGATATTTTTACAAAATGTCCCACTAGTGCAACCTTCGATCATTTAGTTCAATTCATAGTATCTAAACCACCAGTTAGAATTCCTGAAATGTAATATTCATATGCCTGATGAGACGGGTTTATTGATAGTTTGCTTCTGGAATTGATACATATTTATTAAAATGCTCTGTGAACATAAGTGCAATTTTCAAGTTCTTACTCAATTATGAAATAATTCTCTTTTGATAAATTGCTCAAGGGCTTAAAAAAAATTTGAACTTTAAATAAGATTCATCTGCAAATTAAATTAAATTCATCACTATCAAATTTAACCAACTATAATTGTGTTGCTGTTAGTGTTCTGAGTTTAACCTTATTTCATGTGGGCTAATTTATGTTGCTCGGGCATAGGTTTTTACCGTCTTTTGCGTTTTTTCTTTGTCTCTAATTTTTAAAAGAATTCAATGTTTTTGCTTTACGAAGATGCAATTCAATTCAATCTGAATTGTGTTTTTTTGGGCTTCTATTAATTTTAATTTTTCTTGTTTTCTTTCAATTTTTCTTCCTTTTTTTTATGGCTCGTTTTTTGTTATTTACTGCTAGCGAAGGCTTTTCCATTATTTTATCCTTTGCAGGATTATGTTCAAAATAACGCTTACTCCATGGTCTGATCCTTAGTATAATGTGGAGGTGAGTCTCATTGGGTAAGTCACGGCTACTTAATTTGTTGAAAGATCATTCTCCTTGACTGTCTTCATGCACCAAACGTTTCAGTTTTTATAGGTGAATTATATCAGGCTAACGAAGCCTTTGTGGAGATAAACAAGTTTACCTAACTATGTGATTTTTATAAAATGTGACATCTGTTAGAAGAGGCACATGATTACCTAAAAGGTGCTCGGTTTATGTTTCAGGTAACTAACTAGGTTGCCAATATGCAAAGTAGACACCTGGTCATCTTCTTACCACTTTGATAGTTAGTAACACAAAATATATTTATATTCCCTTATTAATATAGTGCACCCATTAAAATCTGGCTTGAAATAAAATGTAATAATTATTAATCTCGTCTTCTGAAATTAATATTGTTTTTAGATACCGAGCAAGTAGTTTTACTTGGTGTCTCCTAAAACGCGGAATGTGTGCGACTGAGATTTTCACAAAAATTCCGAACTTTTTGTGGTCTTATTGAATGTTGTAAACTTACCAAGCTTTTGTAAAAATAAAACAAAACAATAACGCATCAGGCTAAAATGTTCCTGAATAGCATTTAACTCGCCACATACAATTTACTTGCCGCACCATCTGTCACATGACTCACTTAAAATGTGCACCCAAAAAGATGGTTTCGAATATTTTTCAAAGCTACAATTATTTGAAAGGTCACTTGATTTTTATTTGGCTTGAAATAGGCTATCCCCAAGTGTAGTGGGATTTGTTTCAAATGTTCAAGCACTGAAGTCAGCAAAAGACAGCACCTCCTTTGAAATTTTGATTCTCACAAACAGAATTTTTGGTGGAACACATTTCACGGTTTAGGAGATAAATAACTCCTATGCTCACAGGAATAAGCTTTTCTTATATTTGCCGGGGTACTTTCTTAGGCTACTTTTGTTTTTACATAACATGTTACGTAAACTTGGACGACTCCTGCCGGCTGGATATTGAGACCTGCCCAGTACTTTGAGCTGCGGATGTTTTTTCGCTGTCGGCACCGCCCGATTGTTTCGGGGATGGGAGGAGATGACTGCTGAGCTGCTGATGAGCCAATAAGAACCCGCGGAGTCTTTATCCGCGCAAAGTTGTTGTGTGAGACCATGACTGTGGGTGTGCTGGTTCAGGCCTGCAGCTTCTGCATGTGCCTCCTGTGGCGCCGGTGGATCCTGCCAGTGAAAATGGACCTGAAAATGCCAGTTTTTTAATTGAATGAACTGAATTAAATGCACCTTTTCACTTAAACTACTGCTTTGCAATTAATATTAAATTTGTTTTTAGATTTATTGAATATAAATTAAAATATAAATATACATAAAAGTAATTGAAAGTTTGAATTTTTGTTATCTATTTTTAATCTTATCTTTTTCATTGTGATTTTATTTCTTTCAAATATTTTTTTTTCATAATTTCAATAAATCAATCCCTTACTTAATTATATAACACATAATATATTCCAAAATGTTTACCGTTAAAAAACAAGTATTTAGTAATTTAAGACAATTTTCAACTTCTTCTTTGAATTCTTATAAAGTCACTGTTTTAGGTGCTAATGGTGGTATTGGTCAACCTTTGTCACTTTTATTAAAATTAAATCATAAAGTTACAGATTTAGCTTTGTATGATTTAAGAGGTGCACCAGGTGTTGCAGCTGATGTTTCTCATATTCCAACTAATTCAACTGTTAAAGGTTATACTCCAGAAAATGATGGTTTATCAACAGCTTTAAAAGGTTCTGATGTTGTTGTAATTCCTGCTGGTGTTCCAAGAAAACCAGGAATGACCAGAGATGATTTATTTAATACTAATGCTTCAATTGTTGCTTCTTTAGCTTCTGCTGTTGCTGATAATGCTCCAAATGCTGCAGTTTTAATTATTTCAAATCCTGTAAATTCAACTGTACCAATTGTTTCTGAAGTTTTAAAATCAAAAGGTGTTTATAATCCAAAAAAATTATTTGGTGTAACAACTTTAGATGTAATTAGATCTTCAAGATTTATTTCTGAAGTTTCAAATACTGATCCAAATCAAGAAAAAGTTACTGTTGTTGGTGGTCATTCTGGTATTACTATTGTTCCATTAATTTCAAAAACTGTTCATAAAGATTTACCAAAAGACACAAGAGATGCTTTAATTCATAGAATTCAATTTGGTGGTGATGAAGTTGTAAAAGCTAAAGATGGTGCAGGTTCTGCAACTTTATCAATGGCAACTGCTGGTGCAAGAATGGCTAATTCCGTTTTAGCTGGTTTATCTGGTGAAAAAGATGTTATTGAACCAACTTTTATTGATAATCCTTTATATAAATCTGAAGGTGTTGAATTCTTTTCTTCTCCTGTTACTTTAGGTCCAGAAGGTGTTCATGAAGTTCATGGTTTAGGTACAATTGCTGATTATGAAGAAGAAATGGTTTCTGTTGCTAAAGAAACTTTAAAGAAAAATATTCAAAAAGGTGTTGATTTCGTTGCTTCTCAAAAAAAATAGATTCAATATTTTGATTAATCATTATTTTTTTGGCAAATTTAACGATAATATGTATATAAATTAAACTAAATTAAATACATTTTTGTATATTTAATTATTTAATAAATTTCTATTTTATATTCTGGCTTTTCTTTTTACTATTATTTCTTATTAATTTCTCTTAGTTTGTATCAAATAGTATTAACATTATATTGTTTTTATTCACGTTAATGTTTTTATCTTGTCGGATATTGTCTCCACAAATTTATTTTTCTCATTAAAATTCAAATATTTTGTAAATCTTTGTTTTCGTTTCAAATTTCAAATTTGACACACATCTCTTATTAACGTTAATATTTTCACTGTATAAATTAAATAATTTGTTTCTCATTTATATTATTTTTAAATGAATTATATCAAATATAATATTAAAAGAATACATTTGCTTAGAATAAATATATAAGGTAGATAATAAAAATGAAATTCTCTTCGTTTATTTTAAATTCCTTAACTATTGTTTCCTTATTTCAAATTACTACTGGTCATGGAGTTCACAAACCAAAACATAAACATAGCAGAAAAAGATTAAATTCAACTACATCAAGACTCAATGATATTGTAATAACTAGTGACGATATTATTAATAATAAGCAGTTGGTTTCAAAAGTTCATTATGATGATGGTGTTTTAAATATTGATTATATAAATTCAGAATTAGCCAAGTGTAATATAATTAAATCAATCAATGATTATCTTGAATTGAAAGAAGATCAAGAAGTTGAGAAGCATCATGAGCATTCTCATCATCATCATCATCATGATCATGATTCTGAAGAAGAAGATGATGATGATGATGAAAATAGTAAATTGAATAAAGTTTTTGAAAACTTTTTCCCTTTCAAAAATTATCCTGGTTTGAATTCAATTTTAGCAATTGTTTACTTAACTTTACCTCCATGTATAATTCTATTCTTTTTACCCACAAATATAAATCCAATTTTATTAACATTGCTAGTAAGTTTTGCTTTAGGTGGTTTAATTGGTGATATTTTCATTCATTTGTTACCTCAAATTTTCTTAGGAGGTAATTCTTCTGAAGACGATGAAAATATAGAATCTCTGGTTAAATTTGTTTTGGTTGATGATAAAAAAAATACAATTTTAGGCTTTTGTATTTTTATTGGTTTTGCTATATTTATGACTATTGATAAAACAATCAGAATCATTCAATTGAGTACTGATGGTCATGTTCATACTCATTCTCATTCAAATTCGAATTCAACTTCTGACTCATCTGAAGACTCTCATGGTCATAGCCATGGACATAGTCATAGTCATTCTGATCTTATTGATGATTCAAGTGATGAAGAATCTCATTCAAAAGGCTTCTCATCAGGAATGGAGAAAATTGAAAAAGTTTCATTGGTCAATAGAACTGTTATTTTAAATAAAGCTAATAATGAAAAAATAGAAGATAATGAGAAAAAATCCATAAAAATTGAAGAATCAAAACCATTGCCAAAGACTTCAGCTTTATTGAATTTGATAACAGATTTTTGTCACAATTTAATTGATGGTTTTGCTTTAGCTTCTTCTTTTTATTTAAATAGAACAATTGGTTCAACCACTACTTTAGCTATTTTAATTCATGAAGTTCCTCATGCAATTGGTGATTTGGCAATTTTAATTCAAGGTGGTTTCGATAAAATATCGGCTTTAAAATCTCAATTAATTGTGAATTCAGGTTCATTGATTGGTTGTATAGTAGCTATTTTATTTCAAAACTTATCTTTTTCCAAACAATTGAATATTTTTACAGATGATGTTTCAAAAGAGGTTGTTAATAGTAACTTATCTGGTGGTTTATTTGGTACTATATTAAAATACAATGATTTAGTTTTACCTATCACAACTGGTGGTTTTCTTTATATTGCAACAGTTGGAATCACTCCTGAAATATTAGAACTAGATGAAAGAATCAAAAGTGCTAAGTGTCAGTTACTCATATCCTTTGGACAATTGCTGTTCATAATAATTGGTATTTCAACAATGTTTCTTTTATAGTTGTATATACTGGATATATACATATTGTAATTATATAATAATACTCGAATATATAAAAATATATATATGAATCAATTGCTCAATAGTTTTTAGTGGAATTTCAATTTAATCATTTGTGTAAAAATAGAATTATAATTAAA
Organism: Ascoidea asiatica; assembly: GCA_001600695.1. Taxonomy (NCBI): domain Eukaryota; kingdom Fungi; phylum Ascomycota; class Saccharomycetes; order Ascoideales; family Ascoideaceae; genus Ascoidea; species Ascoidea asiatica. Next base: position 23,242 of record BCKQ01000019.1, read on the forward strand.
AAAAAAAGGTGTGAAAGACCAAATAAACGAAACCTCCAAAAGCATGGTTATGCTTAAGCAGTTGAGTCTTGAACTGTATTCTCTTAAGGGTCCTTTCTTTTCAGTCAGCCTTGTTTTTGTTGTTGTTAAAAGTTTTTTAAAGGTGTTTTTGATTTTTTTTTTCATTTGGCCTATTACTTACTATCGAAAGAAGAAGGAGAATGAAGGCAGCTTCGAATATTTCTAACTTAATGGTTTATCAATCGATACGAGCCTAGCTTAATCATTATTCTGTGTGGTTTTAATATAAGTATTTGGAATATTAGAAAATTGAATTATTTCCTGCCTGAGGACTTTGAAGCTCAATTTCATGAAAGAATATTCATTTAGTTATCTAATATCTTTCAGATTTGGATTACTTAAACTCGTAATGTTGTAATATTGGCATGAATGTAAATTAATATGAAGGCTTTATTTTGGAATTCAATTATAGATAGCAGTTTCTTTTGATTTTATGAAATATCTTTGATTTACTAAAACATAAATATTCAATCCGATTACTATTTGATCCTTGATTTTTATATTTATATATACCAAAGTATCTAAAAGGTTTTTGCTTTTGATTTTTTGAGTAAGTTAACCTGAAAATAACCATGATAATTTAGCTTAAACTAAAAGTTATAAAAAAAATGGTTCAAATTAATTCAGTTAAATCTATTTCTTCATCATCTTCAAATTCTGATTCTAGCAATATTAATGAAGAAAAGGTTTTAAACAAACGTTTCACCCTCATAGCCATATTTGGTTTAGCATTTTCAATAACTAATACTTGGCTAGGTGTTGCTTCAGTTATGTCAACAGGAATAGATTGTGGAGGACCATTTTTAATTATCTATGGATTATTAATCGTAAGTTTTTTTACATTATCCAATGCAATTACCATATCAGAATTTATTTCTATGTTCCCAAATAATTCTGCTGGACAATATTTCTGGACATATAAATTATCGCCTAAAAAATGTAGGAAATTTCTAAGCTTTCTTGTTGGAAATTTGACATGGATGGGATCATTAATTGTTTGTTGTTCAGTTTTTGCTACAATTGGTACAGGAGTTGTATCATTTTATGAATTAGCTCATCAAAATTCAGGTTATCAATATCAACGTTGGCATTCATTTTTATGTGCAGAATTATTTAATATAGTTATTGCTTTATTAAATTGTTATGAAAAATCACTTGAAATTACATCAAATTTATGTTTATTTGGAACATTATCAGGATTTTTAATTTCAACAATTTCAATATTATCAGCCTCAAGTGGAAATTTTCGAAGTGCCCATTTTGTATTTATTGAATTTACAAATAAAACAGGTAAAAATGATGATTGTTTTGCTTTTATTGGAGGATTAGTTTTACCAGCTTTTGCATTTGGTAGTATTGATTCAGTAATTCATTTAACAGAAGAAATTAAACAAAATCATATACCATCAAAATTAATACCATTAACAGTAATCTTAACAGTAGTTTTAGGATTCATAACAAGTTTTATATTTGCAGTATCAGTATTTTTTTGTATTCAAGATTTAGATAAAGTTGTTGATGCAACATATCCAATATTAGAATTAGTTTATCAAGCATTTAATAAAAATCTTGGAGGTACATTAACATTAGGAATTTATTTAATTTTAGTTGGAATTTTAACTGCATTTGGCTCACAAACTTGGGCATCAAGAGTTGCATGGACATTTTCAAGAGATAATGGTATACCATTTTCAAAAGAATATTTTTCAAAAGTAAATAAAAAATGTAAATTACCAATTAAAGTTCATTTTTTAAATACATTTATTGTGGCATTATTGTTATTATTATTTTTAGCTTCAGATACTTCATATAATTCAATTATTTGTGGATCAATAATATTATTAAATTTATCATATGCAATACCTTCAATTTGTTTATTAATTAAAGGTAGAAGTAAACTTTCAAAACATGGAATTAAACATGGACCATTTTGGATACAAAGTTATAAAATTGGATTAATTTGTAATATTCTAACAATTTTTTGGTCTATTTTTTGTTTAATTGTATTTTCATGTCCTTTTGAAATGCCTGTAAAAGCTTCAACAATGAATTATATTGTCTGTGTTTATGGAGGATTATTCATTTATTCTGTGCTTTATTGGTTTTATAGAGGAAAAAATGAATTTAAAGTCAAAACATATTTGAAGAATCAAAATAAAGATGAAGAAAAAATTAGTGCAGTTACATTAATTGATGATTTTTCGGATAATGAAGAAAAGGATACAATATATCAGAATCAAGATGATAATAAAAACAATCTCATAAATGAAAAAAAAATGACTAAAACACCAGGTGATGCAGGAATAATAATAAACAAAACAATCAGTGAATAATAACAATACAAATACCAATCACGATTATAAAAATCAAATAAATTTAATTGAAAGTATTTGATTTAGATAGATATATTCCTTGATTATTCCTTCGTTATTCTTTCCTTTTTTCGATGAATTGAAATTCAAATTTCCTTAAGCAAAATAAATTCATTTCTCTTTAAGTCTATTATTCTCACTATTTTTATCCAATTCATAATTTTTCTTTAAGTTTCACTTCATTCTTTAGCTGTAACATTTACCTAATATAAGTTTTCGAAAATCAATTCTTAGAGCTAAGTTAGTTTTATATTTTGTAATTTAATTCATATCATTTTTTTTAGACTCTTTAAAACCGATTAATTATCACTCCCTTCAATAGATGCTAAGGACTATCTAATTTATAAAACACAATTCCTTAATAGTTAATTATCATTTTCTTTAATAATAATGTAATTTATGAAATACATTCGCTTCTTTAATAATGTTCTTTGACATACTTTTCTGTCTTCTCTTATCTTCCCGGGTCGGTTACACCAAAATGTAAAATTGCCACTCAACTCGATTTTGATTCAAACAAAAAAAAAAGACAATAATTTATTTGGTTATGGAAATTGATTTAAACAGAAAATTGTACCAAAATTTAATAACAAATCACAATAACTATCAATATCAAGCAAATATTAAGCGATTATCAAGCAAATAAAACAAGGATATCAAATAAAAAACAATTGTGGCCAGATGAAATAATTCCAGTGGCGAAGACTGCTTATTATCTGATATCAATCTACAATGGGTCAAGTTCTCTCCTCAGATTCTCAATCTAATCAAAGTAATCAAAATAATCAATTGTCTAATCAAAGACAGAATAATGGCTCAAATTTACAAATAAATGAAAAAGATTTGTATGATCTTTTCTCAAAGGCTGCTATTCATCAACTATCAATTTTAGAGCTAAATTCATTGAAGAAAAACTTTTATTTGGATGAATATATAACAAAGTTTTCTAATTCTTCTGATAATAATCAAGATACTGATATTAATGAGAAATCAAAAAATGAGTTGATAATTGAACAAAATGAAAATGATTGTTTGAATAGAATAATTTCTTTTAATGATATTTTTCATTTCTTAAATATTGAAAAGGATTCTAATGGAGATAATTTAGATTTACCAATCAAAAAAATTTTAATTAATGCTTTCAAAAATTTATCTCTTTTCCCATTTTTAAATCCTTTTATAGACTTAGAATTAAATTCTGACTTGAATTTAAACTCCACTGTTAATTTAATTGAATTCAATGATCATGGAATAACCTTCAGATCTTTAATAAAAATCATTGTTTTATTTAATAAAGAAAAGAGATTAAATTTATTAGGTAAAAATTATAACTTCAATAAATTATTGTTCATACTATTCTCTAAAAATTTAGATATTTCTTTGAAAAATGAATCAAATATAATCTCAAATAAGTCAATTAATTCAAGTACTGTGAATAGAATAAAGTGGCATCATTTAGATTTAATTAAATCATATAATGATATTAATATAAATCAACTTTTTATATCTTCACTGGATTTATTTCATATTATAAATCTTCTGCTTTTAATTAAATACTTCTATATTTTATCATCTTCAATTTCAATTTCAAGTTCAGAAATAAATTCTAATTTAAATCCATTCATTCCATATAATAAATTTATTACTTTAAGTTTTTATAATAGTTTTAAAAGAAATTCATTTTCAATAATTAGAGCTATTAATCCAAAAATTCCAATTAAAGGTGCTAAATTTTTACATAATCAAAAATATATTATAAATTATAATCAATTTAATAATTCAATTAATACTATATTACCAAATTTATTTAACATCTCTTTTAATTATTTATTAAATCCATTATTATTCTCAATTACTGAAAAAAAAATAAACTCAATTTATTTTGAAATTCAAGTAAAATTAAAAAATTTAAATGAAATTATTATACAAAATAATTCAAAATTATTATCACCCCAATTATTAACTCAATTATCAACTTTTTTAAGATTATCTTTACCAACAAGTAATGATAAAAGACCAAATATTAAAAATCTTAAAATTTTATATACAGGTTCAAAACATGGATTCTCAATGAAATCTTTTGAACAAAAAGTATTCAATTGGAATTCTTCAACAATTTTATTAATTTCTGGAAAAAAAATAATAAATAATAACAAAAATAATAATAAAAGAAATTTTAAACTCGATAAATTTAATGAAAAATTTCCAAAATTTCATTCAAATGATACTCATAGTAATAGTAATACTCAAAATAATATTACTGAGAGTAGAAATAGTAATAATAATTATAATCATAATAGTAATAGTAATGATGATAATGGTAATCATCAGTATAGTGAAAAATTAATTTTTGGAATATATATAACAGAAAAATGGAAAAAAACAAATAAATCATTTTTTGGTAATTCAAATAACTTAATATTTCAATTAAATGAAATTCAAAATATATTCAAATCTTCATTTCAATCGAATTCAAAAGATATATCAGATCAAAATTCAAATATTAAAGAATATGGTTATTTTAATGTAATTGGAGGTGGAATTGGATTTGGAAATAAACAACCAATAATCAAAAATAATGAATTAGTTAAGTATCAACCTGGAAATGTTTCATTAACAATTGATAGTTCATTAGAATTTGGAGTATTTCGACATATTGGAATTGGAGGAATTTATAAACCTGGAGTTATATATGAAAATAATAATGAATATAATATACAGAGTAATGAAGATCAAAGAAATTCGATAGATTCAATGGGAATTCCAAGTTTTGAAGATAAATTTATAATAAATGAAATTGAAGTTTTAGGAATTGGAAATGATGAAATTTTAAAAGAACAAAAAAAACATTGGGAATGGGAAGAAAGAGAAAGTCTAAGAAGACAAGGGGTTAATGTAAAGAACTTAGGTGAAGATAGAGCCTTTTTGGAAATGGCAGGATTAATTGGTAACCATAATGCCTCAGGTGGTTCGATTTAAGATTTAAATATCTTCAAATACATTTATTTATATATGAATATATATATATATATATATATATATATATATGAAGTTATTTTGTTATAATTTTGAATTAGAGAAAGTTTCATCAATATTAATAACTAATTTTTCACCAGAATTTTTACCAGATTTAATATAATCAAGCATATATTCGACTTTATTTAAACCACCATGAACTAAATGAATTGGAATATGTTTAATTTTACCTTGAATTATAAAAGGTTCAATGAATTTTTTAAATTCAATCATTTTATTTCTTAAATTTTGATTAAGAGGTAATTTTATTATATCTAAATCAACTTGATAACCAAGAATTGAATACAACATTGTTATAATAATTTTTACATTTTTTTTTCTTTGATTAATTGGAATATTATTTTCATTAACAAAAGTTAATTCAATAATTTTTACAGGCAATGAATCTGAAGAAATTAAATTACATTGATTTAAAGTTTTTCTTCTACCAATACCATCAATGATATAAATTAATTTTTTATTTGTATAAGAGTTGATTTGATCAATAACATTGGTATCATGATAATCAAAAACTTTATCAGCACCTAAAGATTTTAATAGATCTTCATTTTTTTTAGAAGAAGTTACAATAATTTCTGAAAAACAATTAAATAATTTAGCTAATTGAATTGCAGCTTGACCAAAAGCAGAAGAACCACCCCAGATGAATAAAGGGGTATTCAAATTATAATTAGGAATATTACCATTAAATATCTCATAATAAATTGATAAACCAGCAGTTAAAATTGAAACATTTATAGAAGAAGCAGCTTCAAAAGAAGTAATAATATTTGGAGTTTCAATACTTTTATTAAGTAAATTTAAATTCTTTTTATAATTAAAGGTTAAATTTGAATCAATTATACAATATTGAGCAAAACCACCATTATATGGATTTTTTCTTGAAGAACCATGAACAATTGAAGAAACATAATCACCAATTTGAAATTGATTTGAGATGTTATTATTAACATTTGAACCAAGTTTTACAATAATTCCAGATACTTCACCACCAATAACAGCACCAATTGGAGGAATTTTTGAAATTAAATGTTTCCAATCTGTTGGATTGGCAGCAGAAGATTTAATTTTGATTAGAATTTGATTTTGATTTAATTTTTTTAATAATGGAAATTTTTTATTTAATTTTGGTTTATAATTTGATCCAACAATCACAGCATTTTGGTAATTTGGTACTTCTTCGTTCATTTTAAGATATTTTCAAAATGATATTCAATACAATACTGTATAAAATATTCAACACGATGTTCTGTAAGATATTCCATAAGATATTCCATAAGATATTCCATAAGATATTTATACAATATTAAAGAATATGATATTGTAATCAAACAATATATTATTAGTCATATTTTATATATCCTTTATATTTTATTGTAGTGCAACCCCTCAGATTTACATAGGAAAATAGAGTCATATGAAATCGAATGAAATAAGGTTAAAACAAGCTTAAATAAAGCAATGAATGTGATCAAAAGAAGTTCGAAGATGGAAAGTTAACATAATTTAGTAATTTGATATAATTTGAAATAAATTAGAGGAAATTGATATAAATTTAAAAATAACTAAAAGAATTAAAAAAGTATGTATATAATAATAAGTATATTTGTATATAAGTATGTAAGTACTTTTATCACCAGTTGAGGGCTAAATTGGCTAATTTGATAGTAGATTCTTTTGAAGAAGCACCACCAATAAAACCAGCAGAATGAACAAATATACAACCTTCAACACCAGATTTTATAGATAATTCATTATCTCTTAAACCTCTCCAAGGTTCAGGTAATGGTTTTCTACTTGTGAAAGAAGAAGAAGATATTGGTACAGCAGAAATTCTCCAATTTTTTGAAGAATCAGGAAATAAAACATAAAGAATATTATTTGAATTTGATAAATTTAAATTTTTTTCAATTTCATAAAGATGTTCTTTCCATGGACAAAATTTATTTAATAATAAAATTCTACCAGATTTTGAAATTGATAATTTATTTTCAAAAGAATTTAAAATAATTTTTTTTGCATTATACCAAGAATTATTTGAATTTAAAAAATTTAAAAATGCATTACCCATTAATTCACTTGCTTTTAAAAATTGATTAAAAAATTTTTGATCAATAATTGATTGAGGAGTATTATCATTATCATCATTATCATCCCAATTTGGATTTAAATTTGAAACTAAAGAAGGTAAATTTATATTTTTTGAATTAAAATTTGATATTAAATTATCTTGATTATTATATTCATAAATTCCATTATCATTTGCATCTAAAGATTCTATAAAATTATCATAAATTCTTTTATATAAAGTTTGAATTCTATCATTATCATTAATATAATTATTACCAATTGAAATTTTAATAATTTCTTTACCAAAATGTTTATAAATTAAACCTGCACTTGATAATTTTGTTTTATATAAATTATTATCAAAAGTTTGATTAAATTCTCTTTGATGATGATCAAAATATTTTTTACCATCATATTTACCACCAACATCAACAACAATATCAGATAATTCCCAATCTTTTGGATTTCTTGATCTTATTAATTCAGCATTTTTAAATTTTGGTAATAATTTTAATAAAAAATATGATAAAGATTCATCAGCATGAAAACTACCAGAATGAACACAAATTTTTAAAATTTTAGTAGTAGTTGAAGTAGTTGTATTAGTTGTAGTTGACATTTCATTAATTTGATTATCTAATTTAATTCTTTTTGAACTTTTATCAGTTTCTTCCATTATATTTTTGAATTTCTTTGAATTTCCTTCAATTCTTTTACCAATTTCTTTACAATTGACAAATAAAGTAATAAAATTGAAATTGAAATTTAATTGAAATTTAATTGAAATCAAATAATAAAAAAATAAATTCAAAATTTCAAAGTTTAAAAAAATCAAAATTATCCGTGTCAGATCCGGAATTGAAATATCCATATCCTTGACTGTTTACATTAGTCAGCCGTGGCGTGGATCTTCACGGAAATCAAATCCACACCGGATTATCTCCTTAGCCACACTGAGGGTGGTGCTCTGGCTGGTGCATCACCTGACCTGCTCGGGGTTTGCTCTGCTCTTCTTCTTTCTCTTTCTCTTTCTCGTTTCTTGTGGAGTGATCCTTTTTTGATACTTTCTGAAATATCTTCACCAACAGAAGAAGAAGAAGAAGAAGAAGAAGAAGAAGAAGAGGAAAAGACCCTTTAAGTAAGTTCATCTCCATGAAGGAAAGGTCTTATTGAAATAATTTAACAGAGAATCTTAATAGTAATCTTTAATAATGCTTCGAAATATGTTTAAATTTAAAATAAATAGATCCAAATTAGAAATATTTAGATTTGGATTTTATTTATTAACACCAATATATGTAATGTATTGGGTTGGTATTGATACAGATAAAAAATTTAATGTACCTGGATTTTGGCCAGATCCAGATACTTTAAATAAAATTCCAAAAGATCCTCATGAAATTCAAGCAGAATTAGCAAGAATGAAAGCTGCAAGAATTGCAAAAAGAAAAAGATTAGAAGAAAAAGCTGCTTCTCTTGGTATAGATCTTGATCAACTTGATAATAATAAATAATATCTTTATAAATATCTTTATAAATATCTTTATAAATATCTTTATAAATATCTTTATAAATATCTTGTAATATAAAATTCATATATTTTTATATAAATAATTATATATATTTATTAAATCTATTTGGAAATAATGAATTTTTAATAATTAAATAAATTAATTTAATTAAACCAATTGGCCAAATATATTGAAATAAATTTTGAAAAAAATTTAATTTAAATTCATTTAAATTCATTAATTTATCAATTTTTTTAAATAATTCCAATTTATTTAAATTATTTTCAATTAAAAAATTACTTTTTTTAATTTTTTCATTAATTGATAATTGTGAATTAATTCTATTTTCTGCTTCAATTTTTGTTAATTTTAAATTTCTTTTTAATAATCTTTTTTTTTGAATTTCTTTATCACAATATATTAAAATTATATATTCACAAAAATTTCTTAAAAATTTATTTTCAATTAATAATGGTATATCTAAAATTATAATTTTTTTAAAAAAAAAATATGAAATTAAAATTTTTTTTAAAATTTCAAAAATTATTATTGGATGAGTTATAGAATTTAAATAATTTAATTCATTTTTATTTTGAAATACAATTTTACCTAATTCATCTCTATTTAATTCATTATTATTTTCAAAATTTATTAAATTTGGTATATAATTAAAATGTTTTATAATTTTTTTATAAGCTAATTTTCCAGGTTTAACAATTTCTCTTGCAATTAAATCTCCATCAATAATCTCAATATCATATTTATTCTTTAAATATTCAGAAACTGTTGATTTCCCTGAAGCTATAGATCCAGTTAATCCCACAATCAACATTATTCTCTCTTCTTATTCTTAATATACTTATTCTTGATATACTTATTCTTCTTAATATTGTATTCTTTATTCTAAACAAGTTGCTTCTCTCCTTTATTTCTTTCTTGTTTGTTTCTTGCTTTGATTAAATAAGGGAATACCGATTGGAGACCAGCACAACGGGTCTCCTCGACCAAAGCAACTACTGCTCAGTGCAAAATAAGTTAAGAAGTTTTTATTTATTGAATTCTATGAGAGTGTGAATATTTTGATAAGAAGTAAATAAATAATTAGATGAATAATTAGATGAATAATAATAATAATAATAATAATAATAATAATAATAATAATAATAAAAAGAAAAGAAGAAAATAAGTAGTTTAATTTAAAATCTTTAATTTTTAATTTAAAATCTTATTCATCATTAAATATCTTAATCTTTCCTTTTCTTGTTTTTTTTTCTCTTCTAAAATTTGTTTCTTAGTTCTTCTGAATATCTTTTTCCTTTCAAAATTTTTATTATATGGATATTTATTTTTTGTCTTTGAATTTACATTTGCATTTACATTTGAATTTAATGTACTCTTGATTATTTTATTTTCATTATTTTTAATTTTTTCTTTATTATTTAATTTAATATTACCAAAAGAGATATGATTTGAATTTATAGTTTCTATATTTTTTATATTTTCTAAAGTTTCTAAAGTTTCTTTATTTACATTAATTTCTTCACTCGGCGTTGGAATAATTTGAAGTACACCAATCATATTTACCATTGGTTTTTTCATAATTATTTCATTATTATATATTTTATCTTTATTCTGATCATTTTTACTTATATTATTATTGTTGTTACTTGTAACACTTTTTATATTAGATGTTGTAGTAGTTTTAGTAGTGGTGGTTAGTTGAAATTGAGAATGAAGCTGATGTGTTTCTTGTTCTTTCATTTTATTAAACCAACTAGACGTCTACCAAAGTTTTATTCTTTCTTACTCTTCTTTTCTATCTAAACTATTCTTCTTCAATATCTTCAATATCTTCAATATCTTCAGTATCTTTAGTACCTGTCTTACTTTTAATCAGAGCTAAATCTTAGAGTAGTCTAGCAGCAGTATTCACTGGTGATCTGTGCAAGTAATGGCTGTATTCTATTCTCTCTCTTCTCTCTCTTCTCTTCTGTATCTACTCTTCTCTCTCTTCTCTTCTCTTCTATCTTCTATCTACTCTATCTTCTCTTCTCTATCTTCTCTTCTCTTCTCCTTCTCTTTTCTTCATTTTTCACTTTCTTCGTTTTTCTCGCATTTTCTTCAAATCTTCGCTAATTCAAAATTTCAACTCTCCTCAGAAAAATTCCCAAATCAGAAAACTTTCGCACCCGCACTTGCCACAACACGCCTGCTATTGCTTGTTTAGGGTGTTTAAAGCCTCTTTTCCCTAAAACCTTTTTCACCCTGCCGGAACCAGCCACATGTGGCTTATTTCCGTGCTCAGGATCCGCTCTCTAAATCCACGCCTGAACCGGCCTTGAATAATTTCACAGCTCCAAGAAACAAACAAACAAACACAAATACATCAAATACATCAAATAAAGCTGAATATAAACAGAAAAAAGAATTAAATACAATCAGAAATGTAATGAAAAGTCTATGACAATCAAGATCAATTGAATAGAATATCTCTATTGTTGTTAAATCAGTTATTAAGTCCAAGAATATCTTCATGCTTTAGAAACTGAATGTTATACAATTAGTGATTTGAAATATGTAATGAAATTCAAAAAGTATATTTATCATTAAAATGAAAAAAAATTGTATATTGAATTGAAATATTATGAAATAATAATGATTTGAAAAAATTAATAACAAAAATAATGACCATTACCAACAACATGAAACCCCCTTTAAATATATAATAATAATCTAATACTTTAAATGAAATTGAAATTGAAATTGAAATTGAAATTGAAATTGAAAATAAAACTAGAATTTTAAAAAAATTTAATATCTGTTAATAATTCATCTCCTGTATATTTAACTTCACTTTCAAATTTATCAATTTTAAATTTAAAATTTGAAATTGTTTTAACTTTTAATTCTCCATTTATTGCTTTTCTTAAAATATTTTTTGCAATACCTTTATTAATAATTATTGGAATTTTTGGTGTAATATAAATTCCACTTTTTATATTCAATTTTATATCTTTATTTTTAATTTCACCTAATTCTATATCTTTATAAATTCCTTTAGCATTATGTAAAATAATTTCTAAATCTTTATTAATTATTGGATTATAAATTTTACATTCAATTTCTGATGTAAATATATATATAGTTACACCTAATATAAATCCATTATCATTATTACTTACCAAATTTGAATTTGAATTTGAATTTGAATTTGATAATGATAATAATGATGGATTCATTAATGGATTATTTAAATTTGGTATAGTTAAATTAAATTCAATATTATTTAATAATTTATTTAAATTTTCATTATTAAAATTATAAATCTCTTTACCTTGTATTGTAATTATTTCACTTTCATTTTTGGAAATAAATTTACTTAAAAATTCTTCAATCAAATAATCTTTTTCATCATTGTTATCAGAAATTGAAGTTGAATTAATTTCAAAATAAAATGAAAATTTGGAAAATTGATTATTATTTAAAATATTAATCTCATTAAAATAAATTTCTCCAATTTTAAAATTTAAATATTTATAAATAATTTTCAAGAAAAAATCATTACTATTATTATTATTATTATTATTATTATTATTATTATTATTATCATTATTTGGTAATTTAAAATTTATTGATTGATTATATGGATTTAAAATTGTTGTATGAATTAAAAATTTTAAATATTTATTCTCATTGGATTTAATAAATTCAATTTCATTTAAAATTATTGAAAAATTTGAAATTATTTCATCTATTGGATTTATTTTTTTATTCTTTAATTTTTTAATCTCTTCTTCATTTAATTTTAATTTTAATTCATTTGAAAATATTGGAATATTATAATCAAATGAAATTGGTAAATTTTTTAAAATTTCATACTCCTTTTCTTCCTTTTCTTCCTTTTCTTCTTTTTCATTAATATTATTCATTAATGATGGTAATGAAATTTTTGTATCAAAAAATGTATCAATATTTACAGGATAATTTGCAATAATATTTGGAATATTTTCATTAAATATAAATATTTTAATTAAATCACTTAAACTATCTGAATTAAAAATTTCAATTTCAACATCTTTTAAATAAATTTTAAATATTTTTTCTAAAGGTTTTAAATCTAAAAAATTTTTATTATCTATATTATTAATTTCATTTAAAATTAAAGAATTTTGCCAATTTTTTGTTTCTAAATGAATCATTATATTATTATCTTTTAAAGAAAATAAATTAAAATTATTAAATTTAAAACCAAGAATATTAAAATTTAAATTTTTTATTGAATTTGGAATTTCTAAAGTTATATATAAAATTGAATCAAAATAAATAAAATTTGTTTTATTTTCATTAAAATTTATTGATAAATTCTCAATATCTATTTTTTTAATTAATGAATTTTGATTAAAACTTAATTCATTTAAATTTGAATGATTTATAGGTGGTATAATTAAATCTATAATTGGATAATCAATTTCTAAAGGTATAGTAAGTTCATTTAAAATTTCATTTAACCAAATTGGGATATCATTATCAATATTATTATTAAAATTATTAGAATTTAAATATAAAATGAATTTTTTCTTATCTAAAATATCAATTAATAAAGTATTTAAATCTTTTGAAAATTGATTGATTTTTGAAGTTGAGTTTAAAAAAATATTTAAATTTGAACTATTGAATTCAATTTGATTTAAATTTAATTCTAATAATTCATATAGTTCATTTGATCCAGAATCTTTAAAAAGAGTTGAAATAATCCAAGAATTATTAAAAATATTAAAATCAATTAAACTAAAATTATAAATGAAATTTTGATTATTTGAATTGGAAATTGAATTTGAGATTGAAGAATAAGGTAATGATAAATTTAAATTGAAAGAATTATTTTCAAGAAAAATAGAATTCTGATAATCTATAATAATTGAATTATCATTTGAATTACTATTATTATTATTATTATCAAATATATTTAAAAAAGAAGTAGAATTTTGATTTTGATTTTTATCTAAATTTAAATCATTTAAAAATTGATTGAATATAAGAGCAGAATATTTTTTAATTATATTATTTGAATTTTTTAAATCTAAATTATAATTATAATTTAAATTAATTGGTAAATTAAAAGTGAAAATTTTATAAATAATTATACAATTACCTAATAAATTGAAATTTAATGGAATTTCATTAATTTGAGGTTTTGATTGAGATAAATTATATAAAAAGTTAAAAAAATTAATTGAATCATTTTGATTAATTAAAATATTTGAATCAATATTAATTATTGAAGATTTATTATAATTTAAATTAATTTTATAATTATTTTTATCATTGAATGAAATATCTGCAATATTATAAATTAAATTTTGGTGATTTTGAAATTGATTTTGAAATTGAGATAAATTTTTTAAAGAGATTGAAATTTTGTAAATACCAATTGGTATAATATTAAAAGATATAATTAAAAAAGATAGAAATTTATAATAAATTTTATTAACTAAGATTTTTAAATTTAAAATTATATTTAAATTCAAAAATAAATTATTTAAATTATAATCAATTATATTGTAATGAATTAAATTTAAATTATAATTATTAATTAAATCATTTTTTATATTTAATATAATTTTTTCTTTAAATTTTAAAAAACTTATAAAGAATAAAATAAAAATTAAAATAATGATTAATAATATTATTAAAAGACAAGGTGAGAATATATAAGATATTGGATATAATTTCTTTTTCTTTTTTCTAATAATTATTGGATCTGGAATTATGTTTTGAATTATATCTTGATTTACATCTTGATTTACATCTTGATTTATATCTTGATTTATATCTTGATTTTCTAGATCTGAAGTTAATAATAATGGGGTTTCTTCATTTATATCATTTAAATCAGTAAATTGATTTATATCTGTTGAATTAGAGACTTCATTTGAAGTAATATTATTGGATTGATCAATAACATTTGGCTTATTTGATTCAATTAAATGATTTGATTCATCTGATGGAAGAGGATGATTTACTTGAATTAAAGGATCTGAACTCATTTCCAGGAGTATTTGATTTAAAGATGAACAGCAATAGAAGGAATAAAAGCAATACCAGATTGAATTGTAGTATATTCTTTAAAATGAAATGTTGTTGGAACTAGAAAGTCCTTTGAATTGATTAACTTCTTTTAATTGTTGTTCTTCTTCTACTTCTTCTGCAATGATTCCTTTATTTGACCTTTATTTATTTATTTATTTATTTGATTGTTCTTTGAATTGTTTATAAAAGTTGGAAACTGAGCCGAGACTCCTGACCCGCAGAACTGGTCTCAGTCTAATATACGCACGAGAATGTAGACCAAGGTGCTGTTGTGCATTTAGACACGGTCTGCATATACAAACGTCTATATGCATATCCGCACCCGACCAAGGAATCTAGTATCCGGTTACGGCTCAAATCCATAGCAGGATCTCAATTTCCGATATATTTCCTTGCCGGAAGGCTATCCACAGAACTGGTCTCTGTTTTGTCTGTTTTTTTATTGTCTTTTCCTTCTTTTTAGCTTTATTTCTGATATTTCTTTCTCTTCTTCTTTTATATTTATTTCATTTCTTTATTTCAATAATCATTTTATTTATTATCTAAATCCTCGATAATCCAATTATAAAATGGTTTCTATTAATGATTTTATTCTTCCTCCCATTCATGCATCTTCAATATCTAAATCTAGTTTCAAAAATTCAAATAATAATAATAATGATAATAATAATAAATCTACAAATTTTGATATAATTTTATTTGAATTACTAAAAGAATATGATCCTCCATATATGCCAGTAATAGATATATCTAAACTTCCAAATAATTCCATTAATATAAGCAATAATAAAAATAATAATACAAATAACATAAATAATAGTGTAAACAATGAATCTTTAGTACAATATGAAAATAATGAAAATAATGAAAATCAAGTAATTAAATTATCTAAAAAAGAATTAAAATTTCAAAAAACTCAATATTTAGAAAAAACTGAAAATGATTTAAATTTGATAATTAAGAAAAAATTAAATCTTAAAAATCCAAATTATATAAATAAAAATGATAAAAATCATACTTTTATTAAATATACTCCAACTTCAATATTCAATAATAACAATAATAATAATAAAAATAATACTAGAATAATAAAAATAATGGAAAAAGAAATTGATCCTTTATTACCTCCAAAATGGAAAAATAATCAAAAAACTCCTGCTTTACATCAAACTGAAATTATTCCAATCTTACATTCATCAACTTCATCTAAATTATCAAATACAACTAATGATAATGAAACTTTTAATATTCCAAAAGCAATTTCAAATTGGAAAAATCCACAAGGTTTTACCATAGCTATTGAAAATAGATTAAAGTCTTTAAAAAATAATAATAATTCAATCTCAAATGATTTAAATGATTTAAATTCAAATCAAATTATTGATAATCATATAAATTTAGCAAATTCTTTAGATCAAAATTTAATAAAAATGAAAAATCAATTATTAATTAAAAAAAATTTAATTAAAAATGAAAATTTAAATGAAAATATTAAAAAAAATGAATTTTTAAAAAATTTAGTTATTAAAAAAAGATTAAATGATTCTTCAGATTTAAATATAAATGAATCAAGAAGAGAAATTTTAAGAAATAAAAGATTAAATTATTCCTTATCTAAAAAAAGAAAATTAAATAATAATGAAAGTGATAATGATAATGATAGAGATATTTCAGAAAAAATAGCTTTAGGTATAAATTCAAATTCAAATTCAAATAATAATGATAATAATGATAATAATGATATACTTGATTCAGTACATAATGATCTTATATTCGATACTAGAATTATGAATATGCCTAAAAATTCTTCTTTAAATCAACTTTATGATACTCCTTTATTTCAAACTCAACAAGGTATAAAAAGTATCTATAGACCAAAAAATATGTCTAAAAATCATAATTTCAATAATAATAATAATAATAATAATAATAATAATAATGATAATGATAATTATATTAGTGATAATGAAATTGAAACTGAATCTGGTCCAATTCAATTCACTGAAGCTGAATAAATATACATCTTTATTTTTTCTTCAATCTTTTTTTAATGTAATTTTCTATTGTATTCTTTATAATATATAATTTCTAATATAAACTTTTTAAACTTTTTAAATATCTAATAAAAAATACCCAAATACCCAAATTTTCAATTTCAATTCACAAATGACCTTGTTCATTTTTAAATAATTTTTGTCTTGATTTAACATCTTCATCAGATCCTGCTTCAAAACCATTATGAAAATTCCAATTCATTTCTTCTCCATCTTTTAAAAAATTTGTATTACCATTCATTTTAATTTCCCATTTATTTTCTTTAAAATTAAAATCATATTTATCAACAGAACATGATCCTGATCTAATAACTTCTTTTTTATCTTCATCATTATTTAAATAATCTTTAACTGATTTGTAATTCATTAATGACATACCTAAAGCAATTTTTGTTGCTGCATGAGTAATAATAATTATTGAATTTATATTTGAATATCTTTTATTAATTTCATTGAAAAAAATATCCCAAAATTTTAAACATCTTTCAAATATATCATTTTCATCTTCACCTAAATTTGATGGTGATAATAATGAATCTTCTGGCCAATCATTATTTGTAGTTTTTTCTAAAATTGGAAAAAATTTCTCCAATTGATTTTTACTTGGTGCAATTGGTATAATTGGTCTTGTTTTTTTATACCATTCTCCAACACCTTTTTCTAGTATAATTTTAAGATTTAATTTCTCTGCCAATGGTTTTGAAGTTTGAATACATCTAAAAAATGGTGAAGTAAATAATAACTCTGGCTTTGGATTGATTTCATTATCATTTGAATAAAAATAATTTCCTAATTCTTCTGCTTGTTCTAAACCATGTTGTGATAAAGGATTATCTGAATTTACTCCAGTTGGAGGTTCTGGATGTGGTGGTGGTAACCAGTTGGATCTATAACCATGTCTTGCTATATATATTGTTGATAATGTCATATTTAATATATTTTATATCTTTAGTGTCTTTAATGTCTTTAATGTCTTTGATCTTTTTAATAATCTCAATATTCAAATAATAAACAGTGCAAATACGTAAATAAAGTGCAAATTAATTATAAAAAAAAAAGAAAGAAAAGGAAATCTAATCAAATTGAGTAAGTGAATGAATAAAAATGAATGTTTTTGTCTATTATTTGAAGAGTTGAAATAAAATATTAGGTTATTGAATAAATAGTAAACAGTAAATAGTAAATGAATAATATTGTTTTATTTATCTTCTTTATCTTTATTCAGATTTAATCTTTAATCAGTTGATGGTTTAAAGCTGATTTCTGCAGTGAAAAAGACATTTTTTCACTATTTTTACTTTTTCATATTTACTTTTTTTGATTCAGCCTTTTATGAGAATGAAATATTAAAACAAGTGAAACATAAGTGAATTTATCAGTTTCCTGTCAGAAATATTAAATATATTTATTTATTTATTTACTTATTTATTTATTTATTTATTTATTTGTTTATTTATTCATCCATGTTTATATTATAATGTTAATGATTACATTTATTAATACGGTGTTGGGAGTAGTTGTGATACTTCCATTACTTGGGGTATAAAATGAGATTATTCAAATCAATTTTACAACATTTCTCATATATAAAGCTATTTATAAAGAATGAACTATTTAGAATTAGAATGAAAAGAATCTAAAGTTACATAAAAAACTATAAACTACAGAAAACATAATCATCTTTCAAATCACCAAAATTTATAATATCATGATTTTTCAATTCAACATATCTTGAAGATGGTATTGGTTCATCATTTAAAAAAGTATTATTAGTTGAATCCAAATCAATTAAATATGGTTTCAATTCATATTTTTTATTAGAGTTTTGATTAATATCTTTTAAAATACCAAATTCATCTTTATTTGAATTTGAATTTGAATTTGAATTTGAATTTGAATTTGAATTTGAATTTGAATTTATTTTTAATTTTTTTTGAAATTGTATAACTGCATGTTCTTTTGAACATGATGAATGATTTAATAGATAATCCACATTTTCTTTTTTTCTACCAAATGAATAAAATGTTTTACCTGGAATTGCAGTTAAATTTATCTTTTTATAAGGTTCATTTTTGTTATTATTATCATTACTATTATCACCATCATCATTATCATTTTTAAAAACAAAAAGATAACAAATTGTATCTTCAGAAGGTGCACAAGCATTAGAAGGCTCATAATATTTAAAAGTTCTTATTATCTTTTTATCATTTTTATGAATTGAAGTTTCTAATAATCCAGAACTTTGAAAATTTGGTTTCTCTTTTTGATTTATTTTTTCATTATTCTCGTTTTGATTCTCATTTTCTTCAAAAGGTGACCTCTCACTGGTCTCATTTTTATTCTTAAATCGAAGTTTACCACCAGTTTTATTGAAATTTGAATTGGATAATCTTCTTCTAGATCTATTGATATTTCTTTCTCTTGAATTGGATCTAGACCTGGACCTGGACCTGGATCTTGATATTGATTTGGATATTGATCTTGATCGTGATAGTGATCGTGAGTGTGATCTTGAATTATGTCCGGAATAGTAATTGTCTCGCCTTCTATTATTATATCTATATCTATCTTCTTGATATCTATCATCTCGATATCTATTATCTCGATATCTATCATTTTCTCTGTATCTACTATTATCTCGATATCTACTGTTATCCCTATATCGACTATTATCTCTATATCTAAATTCATTTGAAACTGGCTCTCTTGATCTGTCTATTGATCTATTTCTTATTCTATTTTCTCGATTTGAACTATCTCTTTCAGGTCTCTGACCCACTGGTCTTCTTCTTGATCCTGATCTTGAATTTGATCTTGATCTTGACCTTGAAATCGGTCTTCGTCTTCTTCTTGATCTCGATCTCGATCTCGACACTGATCTTGGTCTTGATCTTGGTCTTGATCTTGATCTTTCTCTATTGAATCTTTCCTGATTGCCTGGATATCGTTCATCTCGACCTCTTTGGAATTCTCTGGAGTCTCTATAATCTCGTGGCTCTCTTGAGTCCTCTGCATCTCTTGAATTTGAATCATCCATCCTACTTACTTACAATATCCCCAACAACTTCTGCTTATAATAATAATATTCTTCTTCTTCTCTTCTTCTTCTTCTTCTTCTTCTTCTTCTTTTTCTTGTCGTTGCTAAAATAAATTTCTTTTCGTTTTCTGTTTTTTTCATTTGTTTCTGTGCGGTTGAAACCAGAGCTGTGGATCGAATCCGCCATCACTGTTAACGTTATCTGCCGTATGAAATACTGTTTTTATTCAAATACAAAAGAATCACTGTAAAGCTTTTTAAGTCTAGAAATCATGAATTAACATTAAAAACATTATATAAATATATAAAAAAATGTAAAAATCATAAGCTATCTGATAAAGATATAAATAAATAAATCATAATTATGGTTATAATATGACAAATGATAAAGTGCAACATAAAATCTTGTCTAAAATGAGTTTTATAAAGAACCATGAAATGTAAATTTTTAATATGAATGAATGTAATAAAAATAACAAAAAAAAATCAGAGAAATATAATAAGGAGAATAAGATAATAAAAAAGATTTGTCTCTATAACAATGAAAAGAAAAGTAAATTCAAAAGTACTTAATGAAAATGATTATTAAAATTAAACTTCTTCTTCATGAGAAATACTTGATTTTAAATTAACTTTTTCAGTTTTAATTTTTTCAACAATTTCATTAACTTTATCTTCACCATCAAAATATTTTGCAATTTCTTCTAATGGAGTATTACTTGTTTCAACAAATAAGAAATAGATAACAACAACTTCAAAAGCTAAGAAACAACAATAAAATATATAATATTTCCAATGAATTGCATCTAAAGCAATTGGATTAACATATTGATTAAAAAATAATGCAATATCTATACATAATGTTAAAATTGTTGTACCTCTTGCTCTTAATCTAAATGGTAAAATTTCCATTGGATATGAAATTAATAATCCTTGCCATGCAACATTATAAAAAAAATAATAAATGTAAATTAATACAACAACTCCATATCCAAATCCTTTATCTCCAGTGATTGTATATCTTGCTGATAATGCTGTCCAAACTGTATAAACACAAAGCATTCCAATTGTTGAAGTTAAAAA
>BCKQ01000019.1:46277-174208 GCA_001600695.1 Ascoidea asiatica
TTGTTGAAGTTAAAAAACAAATGAATATAAAAAAATATAATTTTCTTAAACCTTTATCTTTATACCAACAAACTTTTGGAAATCTTTGACCTGCAATTTCAAAAGTTATTTTTTTAACTTCCGGATCTACATAATCTACTTCATTATCATTATAATTATCATTATCATTATCTTTTTCTGCAATTAAATCAGGCTTCTCATCATTTAAAGAATTTGCCATTTTGTATTAGTGTTTTTTTTTTTTTTGTTCTTAATAATTTTAAATTATTAAATTATTAAATTATTAAATTATTTTATTATATTTGAACTGAAAAATATAAAAGGAAAGTAAAAAAAGAAAAGGTGAATTATGTATATACTTAAAAAAAGAGGAAAATTGTTTTTATTTATATTGAATTCGTATTCGATAATTATTCAAATCAATTTTAAATTAGTCTCATTTCATTAAATTTCAATTTTTTACCATTTCCATATTTGATAATGCATACTTTTTTTTGTTTAAATTTTTTTTGTCAATTCAATGACGTCTTAGTTCCAAAGACTAGTGAAAAATCAAGCATTTTGAAATACTAAAATTGTTTTATTTAACCTTATAATAAAAAAAAAAGAGATATAGTATTTCAAAAATATTTTAAGTGGAATATAATTAAACCGATAATATATTTAGAAATGGAATAACTGATAGCTTGGAAACAAGCCAAGAAATGGATAAATGTTTTCTAAAAAAAAAAAAAACGTATGGAAAAATAAACGAATAAGAGAATGAATGAATGAATAAATGAATGAATAAATGAATGAATAGATGCATGCATGCAATAATTACCAAATTATTGACAAGTTAGTGACAAAAACAAAAAGACAACAAAAAAAAAGTATGTCTGGCTGAGACGAAATGAAATGAAACGAATGAAATTGTCTGCCGAAGTTACCCATTGAAGCAGCTTTAAGTGACAGCCATGGAGGTGTGGAGTGACTGAAGTGACTTGAGAGCCTGGAGTATTTCTGGAGTATTTCTGGAGTATTTCTGGAGTATCTCTGGAGTATCTCTGGGGTAAAGATAAAATAAAGGGAAAATTAAAGGGCTGAATGATAAAGGAAAGAAATCAGCATTTCATATATCTGGGAGCAGAGAAAGCGAATAAGGCAAATATATTATATTTGGTCGTTTAAAGCCACTGAAAGTGCGAGTTGAAACAGTTTGGGTGTTTTTCTCCGGCACGCTTTATTTTGTTTGTGCTTTTTGGTGAGTGAGGCAGCAGAGCAAACAGCAAACCTGCAATAAAAGAGGGATTCTCATGGCAGAATATTGATATCTTTACAAACAGAGAATTAGAGATTATTGTTACTTTGATATTTATTGAATTAAAGTGATTAAAAAAAGTAAAAATAGGTCTAGAAATATGAAGAGGAGGTGGTTAAGCGAGAGTCCCCGTAATAACAGTCAAAGGAACTGATTATGAGACCATTTTTGTGCTTTAATCGAATAAATGCACCTGGCTTTAGCTCAAGAAGAGGTGCACTTTATCATGACATTCATTTATTATAACCATATCTTTTACATATTCTGTAACGTTAACAACTCTCTCTTCAGAGCAAAAAATGCAATACTATGAGAAGCTAATCTGTCTGTCTCAGTCTTTGCTAATTCCGATGAATAGACTAATTCAATGTCTTTAGAAAGAAGCTTTTTTAAAGCAATTATGAATAACTATCAAATACAAGCATTCATTAATATGAACTGAAAAGAAATGTTAGTTTTTGAATTCATCTGAGAATAAAATTATGGTCCAGATAATAGAAATTGAAATTTATAAGATAGAATTATTCAGACTAAAACTAAAATAAAATTTGCAAATCAGAAATAAAAAAGTATCCACAAGAACGTTTGTTCACAACAGTCGGAAGAACGAAAGTTATAATTTTTAAAAAATCATCATTTAGTTTTGTTTTTTTTTAAATTTCATTTCAGTTGTCATTTCTATTTCCACTTCATTTCTAAATTCTACTTCCACTCTGGATCTACTTCCACTTGTAAATATATTCACTTACCATTAATTATACCATTAATTATACCATTGATTATATCATTGAATCAAATCAAATCATACTATTATTATTCTATTACAATCAATCTCAATTATCATTGAAGAATAAATAAATTAGAATAAAAATAAATAATAATCTTCTTCTGTTCTCTGTTTACACCTGTTTTTATATTTTCATTTTCTGTTTCTTTTTTTCATTTTCTACTGTTTTTCAACGTGGTTTTTAAAAGCAGGGCTCTGGAATAAAATTGAAAAAAAGATTCCCATAAAAGTGGTCTCATT
This sequence comes from Ascoidea asiatica, assembly GCA_001600695.1. Classification (NCBI taxonomy): domain Eukaryota; kingdom Fungi; phylum Ascomycota; class Saccharomycetes; order Ascoideales; family Ascoideaceae; genus Ascoidea; species Ascoidea asiatica. Next base: position 48,605 of record BCKQ01000019.1, read on the forward strand.
TTCATTTTTTATCAAAAAGTTTCACTTAAATTGAATTAAAATCATTTAAAATCATTTAAAATCAATTAAGATAAGATAATCTACTGGAGGAAATGAAATATTTCATTCTTTACTACATTTCTTTTCTTTTTTTTTTACTTCTTTTCTTAAAAAAATGTATTTGAATATTCTATTTAAACCATTGTATAAGTGGAATATGGATCTTTAGAAACCGCTATATATTTATAAATTTCATCTCCAATAAATACTGTTGATCCAAGAAAAAAAATGAAAATTATATCCTTTAATGATAATGCTTCTGTTTGAAATATACCTTGAAATAATGGTAAATATATAATTGATAATCCTGCTATTATTACACATAATACTGCAATATTAAAATATTTATTATTAAAAAATCCTATTTGAAAAATAGATTTTTTACCATTTTTACATCCTAATGCATTCCATAAATCAAAACAAACAAATGCTGCAAATGTCATTGTTGTATCTCTTCTAGTTATTTGATTATCTCGAATTTCTCTTGCATAAACATAAAGTGTACCAATAACACTTATACCACCTTTTAACATAACTCTTTGTAAAACTTGTTTTGTTAATATACTATCATTTCTTTTTCTTGGTGGTAAATTCATTATATCTTTATCAACTTTTTCAACTCCTAATGATTGTGCTGGTGGTCCATCCATAATAATATTAATAAATAATATCATCATTGCATTTAATGGATTTGGTAAATTTAAAAATGTTGTAATGGCAATTAATCCTAATGCTGCAACTGATGTTGATAATTGAAAACAAAGAAAATTTTGTATATTAAAAAAAATTCCTTTACCTTCTTCAATTGCTGTTAAAATTGTATTAAAATCATCATTAACTAAAACCATATCTGCTGCTTCTTTTGCAACATCTGTACCATTTTGTCCCATTGCAATTCCAATATCTGCTAATTTTAATGCTGGTGCATCATTAACTCCATCTCCTGTCATTCCAACAATATCTCCTCTTCTTTGTAATGCTTTAACAATTTTAACTTTATGAGCTGGTGTTGTTCTTGCAAATACTGAAACATGATCAATTATTGAAACTAATTGATCTTCTGGCATACTTTCTAGTTTATCTCCTGATAAAATAGAATGTTCTGGATCTATTAATGGCATTCCAATTTGTTTTGCAATATTATAAGCTGTAGTTTCACTATCTCCTGTAATCATAATAACATGAACTCCACCTCTAATGAATTTTGATAATGCACTACTGACTCCAACTTTTGGAGGATCATTCATACCAATTAATCCAACAAATGTTAAATTACTAAAATTTTCTACATCATCTCCATTATTATTATTTTTTTCTGATCTTTCAAAACCATTATTTCTTTCTGCAAATGCTAAAATTCTTAAACCATCACTTGCTAAAGTTTTTGCCATTTTATGAACTAAATTAATATGTTCTTTATTTAATGGTTTTTTAGTTCCATCTTTATTTAAATAAGATGATGACATTTTAATAATTTTTTCAACTGCACCTTTAACAAAAGTTTCTGAAGATTTTTCTTTATTACCTGAATGTACTGCAACTGCCATAAATTTTCTATTTGAATTAAAAGATAATTCATTATATTTTTCTCTTGTATTTCTAATATCATCTAAATTAAATTTTTCTAAAACTTCTAATAATGCAATATCTGTTGGATTACCAACAAATTTCTGACTTTCATTAGAAAATTTAGAATTATTACAAATATTACCAACTTTTAAAATTTCCTCAATATCAGTTCTTATTTTTTTATTATTACTGTTATTTTGATTATGACTATTATTATTATTATTACTATTAATATTACTATGATTACCAATATTATAATTATTGAGATCCATATAATCATTATTCATATCTAATGACCAAATCTTGGTTACAGTCATATGATTTTGAGTTAAAGTACCAGTTTTATCAGAACATAAAACATTTACACAACCTAAAGTTTCAACACTTGTTAATTTTCTAACAATTGCCTTTTGAGAAGCCATTCTTAAGACTCCTAAAGCTAAAGTAACAGTAACAATAATTGGCAAACCTTCAGGTATAGCAGCCACACCCAAAGAAACAGAAATTTGAAACATATCTAACCAAGATTTACCTTGTAATATACCAATTAAACAAATTATTCCGATTACTATAAATGAATAAAGTGATAAATTTTTACCTAAATTATCCATTGTTACTTGTAATGGAGTTTTTGGTTTTTCAATATCACCCATTAAACCAAAAATATGACCAAAGATTGTATTTGAACCAGTACCAATAACAATTCCAGAACCATGACCTTCTCTTACTAAAGTTCCCATATAAGCAATTGAAGATCTTTCAGTTATCGGTACAGGAACATTTGAATTTGAATTAATTTGAATATTATTTTTTAAAGTTGGTTTTGTTTCACCAGTTAAATTACTTTCATCAATTGATAAATCAGTTGAATTAATAATTCTTAAATCAGCAGGAATTCTATCACCTTGATTAAAATGAACTAAATCACCGGGAACTAAACTTGAAGCTAATAAAGTTAAATTTTGACCATTTCTAGTTAAATGACAATGAGGAGGTACTAATTGATTTAATTTTTCTAAAGATTTTTCAGATCTATATTCTTGAATAAAACCCACAGTAACAACAATAATTATGGCCATTGAAATACTTATAGCATCATCTAAATTACCCATTAAAAAACTTATAACTGCAGAAAATATTAATAATAAAATTAATTTATCTTCATAAAATTGTTGAAAAAATTTTATATATAAAGGATCATCTTCTTTTGAACTTAATTCATTTAAACCATGAATTGATCTTAAATAAGTTATATCTTGTGGATTTGATAACCCATTTTTTGAATCAGTATTAAAGATTTTTATTGTTTCTTGAAGTGATTTTGAACAAAATATTGCACATGGTAAAGAAATATTTGATGGAGAAGCAGATCTTGAATAAGATGGAGGAAACTTTTCAGTTGATAAATATGGATTATCAGCCATTTGACTATTATATTATGTTTCTATATGAATATGGATAAATGAATATTGTAAATGTATTTTATTATTGATATAAAAAATTAATGGGCAGTTTAGAAAAGAATAGTAACGAGACCCAAATGAAGATTTTGATGGGAGAGTGAAAACGGAAAATAAAGATGTTTATGCTTCCAAGATAAATTGTTTAATTGATTAGTTAATTATTTAGTTATTTGAAAGTTTCATAATTTCATATCTTCATATTTCCATGATTTTTTTTTTTTATTTCATAATTTCATTTATTTCCATAGGGAAATCATTCAAAGATTTAATGTTTTTGGTGGAATCTTAAGCTTAAGATTTGTGAAGTCGAAAAAATGGTGAAGATTTGTAAAGATTTGTGTTACGTATTAAAATTGGACGCGAGCAGCGAGCGCCGAAAAACAGCGTGGAAGCCGGCCGAGGAAGGCTGAGGAAGGCGGTGCAGGGCTGGAGCTGCTTGTTTAGTACATTAAAGAGGCAAATTGGATGGCATGTTAAAGAGGCTAGTAAATTTGGAAGAAGTTCCACAATTGTGGTCCCAAACAAAAAGTACCACATGTGGTCTCCAATAAAAATTCCATAATTCGGTGTTTTAGAAGGAACACCTTTATTATGGTCTCAATTAGAAAATTATATTTTTCACATATAATTATATTTTTCATTTCAAGTAACATTTTATAATTTATTTATTTATTCATTGATTTATACAAAAAAGAAGTAAAAAAGGAAAAGAAAATTGAAGATAACATATTGTACTGTAGTGAATATTACATGATATTTGCCAAATGAATTTGTCTTCTAGGTCCCTCTCCTACAATATAAAGTTTATTTTCTTGAACTAATCTTCTTAAAATATCATTAAGGTCAATATTTTCAACTTTTTCTTGAGATTGTTCATTGATTCTTTTAAATAATTCATTATATCCAATATTATTGTTATTTCTATTACTATTACCACCTGAAAGAATTTTAATAACTTCTTTACCTAAATCTTCCTTCATTTTTCTTTGATATGATGATTGTCCAGTTTGAACTAAATCCATATCAATTCTACCTGTTATTGGATCAGTTGCATAATCTTTTAATGCACTTTTCATTAATCTTACAGCTTCTTGAACATCTTCCATTTCAACTTTATCCGATAATCTCATTTTTGCATGAGCTTCACTTAATCTAATTAATGATTCTAATTGTCTTGTGGTAGCAGTAATTCTTTTTTCTGAACTTCTAACATCTTCACCTAATTTTCTCATTTCAACATATGATCTAACTAATTCATCTTTTGCATCTTCTTGAATTATTGGTTCAAAATTTTGTTTTGCATATCCAATATATAATGTTAAAAATTCAACTGGTAAAATTTCTAATTCTGATCCATTTGTTGGTCTATCTTCTAAATACATATTTGTAATATGTGTAGCTAATTCAATATCAACTCTTGAATCAATTTTATCTAAAATTAAATAAACTAAATCAAATCTTGATAATAATGGTGGTGGTAAATCAATATTTTGTGTAACTGGTAAATCTGGATTATATCTTGATCCAATTGGATTTGCTGATGCTAATATTGATGTTCTTGCATTTAATGTAGTTATAATTCCTGCTTTTGCAATTGAAATTGTCTGTTGTTCCATAACTTCATGTAATACTGATCTTGTATTATCTGACATTTTGTCAAATTCATCAATACAACAAATTCCACCATCTGATAAAACTAAAGCTCCACTTTCTAATACTAATTGTCTTGTATCAACATCTCTTGTAACATATGCTGTTAAACCAACTGCTGATGATCCTTTACCTGATGTATAAACACCTCTTGGAGCAATTTTATGAACATATTGTAAAATTTGTGATTTTGATGTTGATGGATCTCCACATAATAAAATATTTATATCTCCTCTATATTTACCACCTTTTGATAAAACTTTATTAGTACCACCAAATAATTGTAATAATATACCTTTTTTAACATCATCCATTTCAAAAATTGAAGGTGCAATACTTCTTGATAATAAATTATATAAATCTACTCTTTTTGAAATTTCTTTAATTTTTTCAATTTCTTCTTCAGAAATTTTTCTTGAATTTTCAATATTATCTTGTTGTTGTTCATTAATTTCACTATCTAAATTTGAATCAATTGTTAAACGTTTTTTATCGATTTTTTTAATATGAACAACATCAATATATGTTTTAAATAATTTTTTTAATTGTCTTTGTTTTTGATTAACTCTAACAGGTATTGATCTAAATATACCAGAAACTTGAATTCTATCACCAGCTCTACATGAATCAACTAATTCATCATAAACACATAATGAAACTGAATGTGGTGTTTGTCCTGCAGGTACTAAATCTGGAGTTTCTTGTAATTTTATAACTTGTTTATCAGCAAATGAACATCTATTATGAATAATTTCCATTGAACCAGTTTTATTACATGAAGTTCTTGGACATCTTGTTGGTTCGGAAATTATACCTCTATCAATTTCAATTTGTGTTGAATGATTACAAATATTACATTTAAAAAATGCAATTTTCATATCTGGAATTATTGGAGTTGATCTAATAACTAAACCTTTAATTGTAACTAATTTATCAATATCAGTTGGATTTAATTCTCTTAAACCATGATTTGAATCAATATTAAAAGGTCTAACTTTATAATTATTTGTTTCAATTAATTCTACATTAAAATTTGGATTATTTTCAGTTGTTAAATTTATAATTGTATCTTTAATTGTTTGATCCATTATTGGTATAACTTCTTGAGGATAATTTTGTAATTGATAAAATAATTTTTTACAATTTGGAAAAGATAATAAATTTTTCATATCAAGATTTAAATTAATTAAATTTTTTTCATTCATTTCATTTAAAAGATTAACATAATATAATTCATTATCAACATCATGATCAATATCTTCATTATCTAGAATTTTTCTATACTTAAATTTAAATTGTAATAAAAAATTTCTAAAATTATTTGAACAATCTTGAATTGAAACATTTGTACCCCAAATAACTCTAATTGGTTCATTATCATTATCATTTTCATTATTTGAAATTTGAGAAGGTTGATTATCATCAATATCAATGTCATTTAAATTACTTGAAATATTTAAATTTGAAGTAGGATTATTATTATTTCTTGATTTCCGACTCGAAGATTCAGTAAAGTATCTTCTTCTATTTTTGGGTGAGGAGGAAATTTCATTCAAATCACCTCTTATACGATTATTACGACGTAATCTTTCTCTTGCAGCATCAGTTGCTAAATCAGAACCGAAATTTGAAGTTCTTGAATTAAGATTAGAATTATTAAAAGGATCAGAATTATAAACAGAAGATGTGAAATTAACTGGAGAGGAAATATTTGCATTGGAAGGAATATTTGGAGTTTTATAAGTACCTATATCAGAAGGCATTCCATGACCTATTGAAGATGAAGAAGGCATAAATAATGGAGATGAAGGCACAGCTGGATTATTATGTCTTGATGGTAATTGAGTTTGTGACTGAGATTGGGATTGTGATTGAGATTGGGATTGAGATTCATCATTTTGGTCATCTGCTGGAAATGGAGAACTTGTTAAATTATGATTATCATTATTACTATTATTATTGTTGTTATTTGACGACATATTCGAATGTTGATGGTATTATAAAGACAATTATCTGAATGATTATCTGAGTCTTGTGTTGAATGAAGGAAGAATAAATAAGTAAGAGAATAGAATAAAAAAATATGGTAATCAAATCAAAATTTGATCTTAGATAATATATTATATTGTAATTGCAAATAACTCTAGTTGAAATAAATATGAATAAAATATATTGAGTTTATCACTTCAAAAGCGAAAAGATTCAAAGTTTCAAAGCTGAAACACGAAAACGAAAGAAGTAAAAGAAATTCAAAAAACTAGAAAATTAAAATCGACGCGTTTTTAAAAAAAGTCAAAAAATTCCACTTTTCGCGACCGCAGCTAAACACACTCAGGTACGTTTAGTTACACCGACCCATTTTCTTGGTAGAGGCCGATTTTGTGGGTTTTATTTTGGTCGCCATATTTCTGGGTCTTATTTTTGCGGAGACTTTTCCAGATTCTAGACAAATCTATTTTATGAGTGTTTTTGCTTTGATACGAATAATCACATAAAATTTAGCTTTAGCAGTGTTTTTGTATTACTTTTTAGTTTACAAGCATATTTAATCATTGGTAATTGTGATGATATTATGATAGTTTTATTATTGTTATTAATAAAAGATTATTAATTGAGCAATGAATAAAAATTACTATGTAGTTTAGCACCCTTTTCTTATTCAGCATTAATCAGCTTTTAATGTAATATGATAATTGAACCCACAATTTGAATCTCAAGTTATAATTATTTCTCATATATAAATAAACATACTTTTCTATATTATGAGAATTTGAACATCTTATAACCTTACTTTATTAATTACACAATTAATTCATAACTCATTGTAAAACATAATAATAATTAACTTTCAATAGCTCTATTCCATACTTTATAACACTCTAACTTTGTACAAAAAATGACTTCAGTTTTAGAACAATTGAAAAAAGTTACTACAGTTGTAGCAGATACAGGAGATTTTGATTCAATTGCAAAATATCAACCTGAAGATTCAACTACCAATCCATCTTTACTTTTAACAGCTGCAAAAAAAAAAGAATATTCTCATTTAATTGATAATTCAATTAATTATGCTAAAAAATATTCTGCAAAAAATTCTACATTAGATGAAAAAGCTTCAATTGCTTTAGATAGATTATTAGTTGAATTTGGTAATGAAATTTTAAAAATTGTTCCAGGTAGAGTTTCAACTGAAGTTGATGCAAGATTATCTTTCAATAAAGATGAAACTATTAAAAAAGCTGTTCATATTATTAATTTATATAAAACTTTTAATATTGATAAAGATAGAATTTTAATTAAAATTGCTTCAACTTGGGAAGGTATTCAAGCTGCAAAAGAATTGGAATTAAAACATGGTATTCATTGTAATTTAACTTTATTATTTTCTTTTACTCAAGCTGTTGCATGTGCTGAAGCTAATGTTACTTTAATTTCTCCATTTGTTGGTAGAATTTTGGATTGGTATAAAGCTAAAACTGGTGAAACTTATTCAAATTCAAATGAAGATCCTGGTGTTTTATCTGTCAAAAAAATTTATAAATATTATAAAAAATTTAATTATAAAACTGTTGTAATGGGTGCATCTTTTAGAAATTCTGGTGAAATTAAAGCTTTATCTGGTATAGATTATTTAACAATTTCTCCAAAATTATTAGAAGAATTATTTAATTCAAATGAAGATTTACCTATAGCTTTAAATAAAGATATTGCAAAAGATTCAAATGAACAAAAAATTTCTTATATTAATGATGAATCTGGTTTCAGATTTGCTCTAAATGAAGATACAATGGCAACTGAAAAATTATCTGAAGGTATTAGAAATTTTGCTGCTGATACAATAACTTTATTAGATTTTCTCAAATCTAAATTTTAATAATCAACCAATATAAATGTTAAATAGTATCACATATATTATTCTTATTATTATTACTATACTTTTATATTTCATTATTATTATACTATTAACAAATTTATTTATTTTTGTAATTAAAAATATATTGCCGAATAACCGATAGCCTAATTTCATAATACCGGGTCTAATGCACGTACACATAATAATGCATATTTGAAACTCAGGCTTGTGGATCCGAAAAAAACTATCCACGGAATAATTTATCCGAGAACCCGAAGTAATATAAAGAAAATATATGAAAAATATATGAAAAATATATGAAAAAATATGAAAAAACATGAAAAAACATATTGTGAATAATGAAAATGTAATGAAGCAAATTGAAATGAAACAAAATGAAATGAATTAAAAAAAAATGAAAAAATGAGAAAATGAGAGAGCAATATTAGAAAAATAGAACTAGCAATAAGTTTATGTGATCTAGCTCACTTTACTTACGTTTGTACTGTCTTGTATAACTATTTACAATATTTTATACGGAAGATTTTAAGACAATTTTCTGATAATTTTTATGTAGATTTTCGATCTTCCCTTTTTTTATAATATGATGATAAAGGTAGTAATGATATACTTCCTTTTCCCTTTCCAATTCCATTTCCATTTCCATTTCCATCAATGATATCTTTAACTTTATTTCCATTTATAAATTTATTATGGGAAAAAAATATGAAAAATTTGAATATTTTTATTATACAATATACCATTAGTATAAACAATATATATCCTTTGAAACCATATTCATGAAAATAATCCATAAATGATAAAGTTTTACCATATGGAGATCTAATTAAGATTCTATTTTTGAAAATATTTTTATAATCTTTTGATAATTGATAAAATGATAATTTTATTAAAGTTTCTCTAACTTTTATTGGTTCATTAATATTCAAAATTTCATTTAAATAATTATGAGTGAAATAATATTTACTTTCTTTTGTATTTTTCTCAATAATTATTAATTCATTTTCTTTATATTTTAAATTTTTATTTTTATTCATTAAATGTTTATCATAATTTAAATCTTTAATAATTTTATAATTTTCATCATTTGAAATATCAAGAAATGTGAAAATTGTTTCTTTATTATCTTCATGATCAATTTTTTCTGCATTTGCATGAATTATATCATTTGAAGATTTTTTATTTTTTTTAAGATTTAAAATTTTTTCATTTTTAATTTTTCTTTTATTAATTAAATTATTATAAATTTCATTTTTTCTATGAAATTCAAAATCATGAGCAAGTTTCGAGATTGAATTTAATGAATTTATTGTATTTAAATTATTTCTTGAATCTATAAATAAAATAACTAATTTATCTAAATTTTTATCTTTAATCATATTAATTTTTTTAATTGAATCTTTTGTAATTTCAGTGATTAAAGAAAATGAATTTCTATAAATCCATGATAAAACATAATCAAAATCTCTTAAATCTCTTGGATCAAAATGAATTAAAGTATTTGAAATTAATGAATTATCTTTAAAACATAAAAATGTTGGAAATGATGTTAAATATTCACTTATAAATTTATCTTCATTAAATTCAATTGAATTTGATTCATTATAATTAATATATTTTAATAAACTTTTTTGTTGAACTTCTTGTAAATGTAAAAGATTTGAATCATTTGAAATAAATAAATTAACATTTGATAAATCCATAATTGGTTCAATTAAAAAATCTAAAAGTTCAAAATCTTCATTAGTTACAGTTTCATCTTCATAAAAAAATACAAAAGAAATTTGATTTAAATTATTTTTTTCAAAAGGTAAATTAATATAATTTTTAATTAAATCTTTTGGAAATTTTCTAATTAAATTCATTTTTAAAGATAAATCATTTGTTGAAATTGAATTAAATTTAGAATTTTGAATTAATCTTTTTGTAAAATTTATAATTTTTTTTTTTGATTTTTGACCTTTAAATTTAATTCTATTGCCATATGGTTTTGGTAAAATCATCATTAATTTTGGAGCAATATTTGTAAATTTTGAATTAATATTTGATAATCTTTCATAACCTAAATTTAAACAAATTTTTGGATTTGAATGACAATTAAAATGAGCAATATCTAAATTATTATTAAAATATTGATTGAAATAAATTGATAATAAATTCCAAGATTTTTGAAATTCTTTACAAGTTGGACAATGTTTTAAATTAAAATTTGAATTTTTTATATTATTAATATTTTTAAATTTATTATCAGTAGTTGGCCAAAAAGAAATAAAAATTGGATTACCAGAAGGATTATTACCATTTAAAACATTTAAAAAATCATAAGTATATAATAATTTTGATTTTGATTTTATTAAATTATTTAAATTTTTTAAATCATTATAATTATTATATTGTAAAGAAGATTCTTTTAAAAATTTAATTAAATGATCTGATTTCATAAAATTATAATCATTTGGAAAATTAGATATATGAATACCATTATTATATAAAGATAAAGTTGGAAATGAATTAATTAAATGATTTTTACATAAATTTGAATTTTCAACACAATTAACTTGATGCATATAAATATTATAATTATCAACATCATTATTATTATTATTATTATTATTATTATGATTGGATTTGAGTGAATTTATTGAAGAGGAATAATAAAAAGAATTGTAAACATTTTTCCAAATAGGAGCAAATTGTTTACAATGTGCACAATATGGAGAATAGAATTCAATTAAATGTAAACCATCAGAAATGATTGAATCAAAGTTTTTGATTGTTAAAGAAGGTGGTAATTCATTATTTTGAATTTGATCTATACTTGGACTAAGTTGATTGTTGTCGTTATTGTCATTGGAAGTATCATCATTGGAATTTGTATTCTCATTAGTAGTAATATCATTGGCAATTGAATTATCATTGGTTTTGAGATTATCATCAATTGATGAAGAATTTATAAGATAGATAAAAACAAAGAGATATATAAAAGATTGAAAGATGAGCATAATAAGTCTTTAAAGAGCGATTGAATTGAATGGAAGTATCCAGGATTGGGACTATTGATCATTTACCATTGGATTGAATCGAAGCTATTTCATTAATGGTTTAATTCTTTTCTTTTTTATTGATGATTAATTAATTGATTAAATAGTTCTTCATTCTTTATTCTTTATTCTTTATTCTTCATTGTTGTTCTTTCTTCTTTCTTCAGTTGTATTTGTTTGCCTTCCTTCGGCGCTCTCTCAGATATTGATGTTGTTACAGTTAAGCCTTACACTAACGGTAACTCAGTAAGTTAACAAAATTAAGCACCGTGCAATAGTGATAATAATAATAATAATAATAATAATAATAATAATAATAATAATATCAGTATCAATAATATCAATAGTGGATCAACTATTATTTCATAATCAATCAATGCTATTCTTTTTAATCTACAGTTTGAAATGTTTATTAAAGTCAAGTAAATATATATTCTGCAAATGATAAATTTAAAAAGTTAATGGTTTTCAAAATATGTAAGGAAATTGTAAATCAAATAGCTAATAAAGACTACTTCAACATATTTTCTTTTTGAGCTTCTTCGTTGAATAATTATTCATTTCATTGATTGTTTCTACAGATAATGCTTTACTTAATTCTTCAGTTGCTTTTCTTTTACAAATTGACTTATCATTTGATTTATTAACTAATTCATTTTCAATTTCTATATCTATTAGATCACTGACACATAATTCTGTTCCAAGAACTTGATTTGTATTTCCAATTTCTATACTATCATTGTTTCATAACTATTAAACATTTTTTCATAAACATAAACTGTATCATTGGAAACAATTTCAATGTTTTTATTAATGAAATAGTTTGAATCATATGAATCACCATTTTTTTATCAAAATCTCTTTATTAATAGGTTTGAAACAACCAACACCAACACTGATTAAAATAACAATTAAATAATTTGTAAAAGAATCATTAATATTTGTATTAATATCATTTTCATTTATACTTAACTTCTCAATTTTACAAATAACATTTTTTAAACTCATTTTATTATTTAATTCTACTATTGTACTATGATAATATTTTTCAACAGCTTTAGGTTCTTTACGAGAGAAATCAATTAATTCCTCAAAATATGGTCTTTTCACTCCATATTTTCAATATCTTCAAACGTTGATAATGTAAGTGGAGATTTTTCAGCTAATAAACTTAATAAATCTTGAGTAAAAGATGATATATCATTGTTATTATCTTTATTTATATTTGAGAACTTTATTCCATATTTGTTTTTCTCTTGAAATACCTAGAGATAATTGATTATTTTTTGATTTATTCAATAATTCACACATTCCCTTTTGATAATTTTAAAATGTCATTCTTGAAGGTTTAGAATAATTTTTAAGATTGAAGATAAAATTTTAGTAGAATTATCATAATAACTAAATGGTATTTTATTAAATTTAGTAATATATTCTTTAATTTCATTATATCAATATATCATTAATATATTACAATTATTAATACGAAGGTAGGTACCATTGATATTCTTGTTATTGTCGAATGTAGCCAGAAAAGTAAACCAACAAGTGGAGAATGAAGAAGCGCCGCAGTTCTGGCTTTGGAAAGAAAGATTTAAAAACAAAAGAAAGCTTTTAACAAAAAGGAAATTGGTGAAGCAAAATGATCCATTTCCATTTGCAATTGCATTTATGGCCATTTATATTTGAATGAAGAAATACAGTATTGTATTCCACTCTCAACATATGTATATATACTGTATATATATATATACAAGAAAATATTAAATGTTATGATTAGAGATGGTTACTCAAGGTGGTGATAGAAGAAGAAGATTATTTAGAGATGCTCATGGTACAAAAGTAAGCAATTTTGATCGGAATGATAATGATGATTATTATTTGTCTTCTGATCCTGATAGAGAAGAAGGTTATGATAGATTTAAACTTAGATCAAAAACCAGATCTAGTTCCAGAAAGAATACGTATAACCATTCTTCAGTGATTGAAATAAGTTCATCTGATTCAGAAAATTCAAATTCAAATTCAAATTCAAATTCAAAATCAAAATCAAAAGAGAAAAAGAAAAAAAGAAAATTAAATTCACAAGATTCCATTGACAGTAATGATGATAGTGATAAAAGTGAAAGAAGAAAAACTAAAAAACGAAAAAGTTTATCAACAAGTTATAGAACTAAAGGTGAAAGATGGACACTGAAAGAAAAAGAAAGTGCAAGAAGGAAAAGAGATTTAATTGAATTAAGAAAATTAAATACAAAAAAATTTAATCCTATTTTAGATTCAAATTCAGATTTAAATTCATATTCAAGTTCTGAATATGAGTCTGATTCAATCCAAGATTCAATCCAAGATTCAGATTCAGATTCAGATTCAGATTCAAAATCAAAATCAAAGTCAAAGTCAAAGTCAAAGTCAAAGTCAAAGTCAAAGTCAAAGTCAAAATCAAAGGGAACTTCAAAATCAGAGGGAACTTCAAATCTTCTTTCGGATTTAACTTCAGAATCAGAATATATAAAAGAAGAAGATTTTTATAAACAAAAATTAGATAAAAATGATAATATTTTAATAACTGGATTAAAATTAAATAAAAATAAAACTTCAAATTTATTAAAAATTTCTAAAAAAAATAAAGAAATTAGTCCAGAATTAAAAGCAGAAAGAGCAAGATTAAATAAATTACATTATTTAAAGAAAAAAAAAAAAGAGAAAAAAAAGAGAAAAAAAGAAGAAAAAAAAGAAGAAATAAAAGAAGAAATAAAAACAGATAAATTAGAAAAAAAGAGACAAGAAGAAATGGAGAAAAAAGATGAAGAGGTAATTGAAATATTATCAACTGATAGTGAAATGGAGAAAGAAAAAATCAATGATTTAGATAAACACCCAATTTATATTTCCGATAATGAAGAAATTCCATTTAAATCACCTTCACCACCAGTATCTAAAAATCCAAAATCTTTAAGTTTACAATATAAACCAAATTCTCAACTTATTTATGATCTAGATAATATATCTTTAGATCTAAGAACTTTATTAAATCATAAACCAATTACCAAATTTATTTTCAAAAAAGTTTTAAAAATTTTTAATGATTTATTATTATATCCAAAATTTTTATTAACTAAAAAAATTGTTTATGGATTAAAATTAAAGAAAACTTTAAGTTTTTTTTTCAATAATCCAGTAATTATAAATTCCAAATATTTTGAACTTTTTCATTTAGTTGAATATAAAATTCGTTTAGATTATTTATTTGAATTTATACAGAAAAGAAAAACTATTAAGTATAATAATATTAACCAAGAAAAAGATATTCAGATAAATCCTAAAGAAACTAAGATGATTTTAAATAAAGAAGCTGATGATAAAGTTGAATCACAGGAAAATGATAGACCTTTTACTATATATCATAATCCAGATGACTTAAAAGATGAAGTAATTCTGGTTCATGATGAAAGTGACAGTCCTAAATTGAAGTTAGATTCAGATCCTCTTTTCGTGTCTTAGTGAGAGTTTTCAACTTCGTTTATCTAAATTATTGGACTATGTTTTGTTGACCTATGTTTTATGGACTTATGTATTTTTATTATTTATATGATTTGTATTATTAGTATTGTTGATATTGTTAATGTCATTATTTGCATTGTTTGCAAGAGAATTAAATCCGAGAATAGAAAGAATATGGGACTGGAAGTGATACATACCCGGACAATAAACAATTCTAGGACAAACAGCTTAAAAGTAACAGTCTTAGGACAGTGGCATCACATGACTGTAAATAAATTAGAAAGACCCAAATAAAAATTCTTTTTTTTAGAAAACATAGGATAATTAAATAAAGAATTTTTGGTCCTGTGGCTCAATGGCAAAGCGTCTGACTACGAAAGCTTTTCACAAAATACAAGTTTGAGGTTATTAGGAGATTCGACCCCTGGCAGGATCGCAATTCTTTTTTTATTTCAAATTACTTTAGTATTGTAATATTTTTGTTCTTATCATTCATTATTTTATTTGATATAAAAAGCATATGAGAATTATAAATACAGTAGTTTGAAGGAATAAAGTCATGAAATATTAATCTATTGAATATCAAGTACATTTATAGTGTTTAATGTTTATTAATCAAAGTTTGTCTAATGCAACATCTCCATATCTATTCTTAAATAATCCAAGAGCTTTAATTGGAAAAAGGAATTTATAATTTGGATATTCAATAGCACAAGAATGATTAAAAACTCCTTCAATTCCATCTGTTAACCATTCACCTGTTTTTAATTGTTTTTTCATAATAAATTCAATACCTCTTTTAATTGGTTTTATATCTGGATATTCTGCTAAAATTAATCCAATTATTGACCATGATGTTTGAACTATTAAACTTTCTTTACTTTCAACATATTCATGAGTCTCACAACTTTTCATAGATTCTGACCATCCATCATCTTTTTTTTGTTTACTTATAAGAAAATCACATCCCATTTTAACATTTTTATCATTTGAATAAAATTTATCAACTGTACTTAATGCTTCAAGTGCAAACATACCTGCATAAGTAAAACAAACTCCCCATGATCCATACCATGATCCATCTTCTCTTTGATTTTTAATTATATAATTTATTGCTTGTTCTATTGCAAAATTTATTTCTTTTTCTTTATAATTATAATATTTTTTAAAATATGTTAATCCTAAAACTGCAGAATCTGTACATTCAATATATGGATATTCAACCATAATATTACCAAAAACTTCTGCAGGATTAATTAATTCTAATAATGGTGTTGAACGAATTTTTTCATATGTTGAAAATGATCCATATTCAAAATTACCTAAATTTTGTAATGATAAAAGTATATCAATACTTGGATATAATTTTTCTATTGGCATAAGATTTGAATATTTTTTAAAATTTTTATGATTTTGTACCATAATTATAGCTTTCATTGCCTCTGCTGTACAATCACTAACTGTATATCCTTGAGTTTTTGTTGAAAATGGCCATCCACCAATACGTTTATCTCTAAATGATCCTTTAATACAATCTTCTGTAAATTGAGATTTAATTAAAAATTTATAACCTCTTAAAATCACTTCATGGAATTCTTCAATATCTCCAAATCCAATTAATAAAAAATATTGAATTGAAAATGCTGTATCCCAAACTTGAGATCCATTTGTACCCATTACTGTCATACCTAATGGTCCTAAAAATAAAATATCTTTAAAACCTTCAAGATTTTCTTTATATAATTTTGAATTTTTATCTTTATTATTTTCTAAAAATGAAACAATTGAATTAAATGCATAATTTACCGGTGCTATACATAAACCTCCTGTATTATAATATTCTTTTAAAATTAATTTATAAATATTTTTATTAAGATATTTAAGTAAAAAATTTGGTCTTAAATAATTTTCATAAATAGAAATTAAATCATTTGAAAAATTTAAAAATTTAGTATGTGGATAATATAAATCAACATTACAAACATTATTTTTATTTTTAACAAAATTAATTTTTTCATAATCTTCAGTAAAAATTTCTGATCGAATTTTTAAAATTAATGGATCTATATCACATTGAACTTTATAAGTTGATAAATAACTTAAAGGTAAATAAATTGCTCTTGTATGAACCCACCATTTACCAGGATGTAAAGGATTAAAATTATAAGGTAATTTCCATAATTCTGGTGGTGCTGGATTTATACCTTCCCATTTATAAAGATTTAAAATAGCTAACCAACATTTACCCCAATGAGGATTACCAATAGCACCACCTAATTTAATTAACAATTTTCTTGCTCTTATACATGAAGGATGATTTGAATCTAAACCAAGTAATCTAAGAGAAATATATTGAATTGAAGTACCAAAACATGTTGATTTATCACCATTAAATAAACCCCATCCACCATCAATTGGATGAGCTGTATTAATAATATATCTAATTAATTCAATTTTTATAGGATTTGGAATTTCAGTTTTTGTAAAATATGAAAAGACAATATATCCAATTGTCATAAACATTGGACCTTTATACTGAATTGGAAATATTCCACATGGTTCTTGAAGTCTTTTAAAAAATCGTAAGCCATGAATTGCTGCTTCATATGGAGTTCTAGATAAGTTATCTTCAAATAAAGGATCTCTATTAAAACTTGGAAGATTTAAAAGATATTTAACATATTCAGATTGTGGATCATTTTTGGATTCTTCTTCTGATAGATAATACCATTTTTCTGCACCTAAATCAGATACTCTTAATCTCCATCTGTTAAAATCAGTTTGTGGAAGATTGATTTGCTCCGAATAATAAACCATTTTCCAAGTAATTAAAAATTATACCAAAATTCAAAAAAAAAAAATTCAGAATAACTGTGATTGAAATTAAAAGTTATTTCTCATATAATTTATATGTTTTATACATTTTATGTATTCTTGATATTACAGGCCAATACTCTCTATGTATATTTTATGTTTCGATTAAATATATTTAAACGGGTCAGCCTCGTATAAATTTTCCTCGGAGCGAAAAAATAAAACCCACATAACTGGCGACGCTCTAATAATTTCATTTTGCGCGCGATGTACTAGGCGGTATCTTTAACATAATTATACACATAAAAACATTATACCCACTATTTTGAAAATTATATTTAGTCACGCATGCTTAAGTAATTATATTTAAAAGTTTTCTACTCACAAATCCTGCACGAAATTTTTTTTTTTTCAGTTTCAATTTATTTCAATTTTCTTTTCATGAAAAATTTTAAAATATAGACAAAAATTTAAGATTTTGTAATTGTATTCTTGAAAGGTTTTGGTTTTTAGAATTAAATTGAATTATATTACTTTGAATTGAATTGAATTAAATTTATAATAAGAATAATCTGATTAATAATTAATATCAATATCAAATAATCAAACAAATAGAAGTAAATTGAAAAGTTATTAAATTTAGTGAAACTTTGTTCAGTTTTTTAAATCTTTTATTAACATTTCAAAATATAATCAAAATAATAAATTTTTATCATTAGAATCTTATTAGAATATATATTGGTAGATAATTATAGAATTTTTATTAAGAATCATTAATCAACGATTTTAAAGAAAATCATTAAAAAAAAAAATTAATATTTTCAATATTAATAACAACAATAATAACAATAATAACTAATAATAACTAATGGCTTTTGGTGATAGAGGAGGCCGTGGCGGTGGCTTCGGTGGCCGTGGAGGATCCAGAGGTGGATTTGGCGACAGAGGTGGTCGTGGAGGATCAAGAGGTGGATCCAGAGGTGGCTTCGGTGACAGAGGAGGTCGTGGAGGCTTCGGTGGTCGTGGTGGATCAAGAGGAGGTCGTGGTGGCTTCGGTGGTCGTGGAGGATCAAGAGGTGGATTTGGTGACAGAGGTGGTCGTGGTGGATCCAGAGGAGGATCTAGAGGTGGCCGTGGTGGATCTAGAGGAGGTCGTGGTGGAGCCAGAGGTGGTTCTGCTGCTGCAAAAGTTGTAATAGAACCTCATCGTCATGCTGGTGTATTCATTGCAAGAGGTAAAGAAGATTTATTAGTAACTAAAAATTTTGCTCCTGGTGAAAGTGTATATGGTGAAAAAAGAATACAGGTTGAAGTTCCTTCAAAAGAAGAAGGAGTTCCTCCAACTAAAATTGAATACAGAGTTTGGAATCCATTTAGATCAAAATTGGCTGCAGGTATTATGGGTGGTTTAGATGAATTATTTATTGCACCAGGTAAAAAAATTTTATATTTAGGTGCTGCCTCAGGTACTTCAGTATCTCATGTATCAGATATTGTTGGTCCAGAAGGAATTGTTTATGCAGTTGAGTTTGCTCATAGACCAGGAAGAGAATTAATTAATATGGCTAAAAAAAGACCAAATATTATACCAATTATTGAAGATGCTCGTCATCCTCAGAAATATAGAATGTTAATGGGAATGGTAGATGCAGTATTTGCAGATGTTGCACAACCTGATCAAGCTCGTATTATTGCCTTAAATTCTCATTTATTTTTAAAAGATCAAGGTGGAGTAATAATTTCAATTAAAGCAAATTGTATTGATTCAACTGTTGATGCAGAAACTGTTTTTGCTCGAGAAGTTACTAAATTAAGAGAAGAACGTATAAAACCTTTAGAACAACTTACCTTAGAACCATATGAAAGAGACCATTGTATAGTTGTTGGAAGATATATGCGTAGTGGATTATAATCATCAAAAGAAATAAAAACATAGTATACATATATCAAATCATTTAGAACCTAATTTTACATTAATTTTTATTAACTTATTCAATTCAGACTTTTAAAAATGAAAACTCTCAATCTTTTTCCAATAGCTTTTCTTATTATGTATTTTATTTAAGATTTCATTGATAGAACCGAAAATAATTTAAAGTGAAATTTAATTGAAATTTAAATCCATTTGTCTGCGAGCACCCCTAACTTACTGTAGACCCATTGGAAGTGTCCCGGAGAGCTTTCAGTATGGCTTGAGGCAGCAACTTTCCTGGCTAACCGAAGCCCCCTCCCCTTTTCTACCTGCTGAAACAAAACTAATTCTTTTATGCTCTCAATTTTCAAGGTGTTATGTACACCCAGCAACCACCCGAGGAAAACGGAATATCCTCCGTGTGCCGCGTGCTCGGGTGTTGTTCTCTTCTGTTTCTTCTCGTTTTCCTCTCGCTTTATTCATTTTGTTGACGAAATCAAAAGCTGTAATCTGAATTGGATGGAAATTGAATTATTTTATTCTTTCTTTCTCAATTCAGATTCGGATCTTACTTTTGAATCATGGCCATATTCAATAATTAATTCGTAGAATCTAATATCACTTTACCAAAGATTAAATATTCATTATCCAATATTAATTATACTTCATCCTTAATTGGTAAAACATCCATAGACAGTTTATTTCTTATCCTTTTATGTATCTTAATTAATGTCTTTCATTGGAATATATAAAGCAATTTATGCTTATGAAGCTCAATCTAATGAGGAATTATCAATAAAAGAAGATGATATCTTATATCTTATCGAAAAATCTCAGGTTGATGATTGGTGGAAAGTTAAATTAAGAATTATAGGCTCGGATATTGAAGAACCAGTAGGTCTTGTTCCAAAAACATATATTGAACCTGCAAATATAATAAGCTCAGCTATTGCTTTATATGATTATGATAAACAAACTGAAGAAGAATTATCCTTTAAAGAAAATGCTTTGTTTGACGTATATGACACAAGAGATCAAGATTGGGTACTTGTTTCTACTAAAAATTCTTCAACTATAAACTATGGTTTTGTTCCTGCAAATTATATTCAAATATCTGCTAGTTCTAATTCAGCTCCAACTCCAACTCCAGCCACAACTACAACAGCTTTGAATAATTTCCCAGCCCCTCCAACTCATCCAAACCGTGTAGATCCAAGACAAAAAGATGATAATGTAAATCACGAAGAAGAAAATTATTATAACCCTCCAGAGCCAAATTCTCGTCCAAGAACAACTTCAACAAGCATTCTAAAAGATTATAAATTATCTGATAATGAAGATGAAACTCCTCCAGAAATGCCAAAAAGACCTTCAAATCCAAACATACTGTCAAATTCAAATTCAAATTCAAACAATAGGCATTCAAGTAGATCTGAATCTTATTCTAATTCTTCTCCTCCTTATTCTCCAGATCAAAATGATTACAATACTAATCAAAAAAAAAGCAAGAAAACAAATAATAGTAATAATAATAATAATAACAATAATAATAATCGTAATGATATTGATGATGATGAATTTTTCACTTGGAATGTAGCCGAAGTTGAAGGTAAAAGAAAAAAGAAAGCTCAATTAGGTATAGGTAATGGAATAATTTATTTCAGACCTGATCCTTCAACAGGTGATTTACCACAACAATGGAAAGTTTCAAATTTAATTAATTTTTCTTCAGAAAAGAAGCATGTGTTTTTAGACTTTAAAAATCCCTCAGCTTCAATTGAATTACATGCAGGTTCTGGCGATATGGCAAAAGAAATCTTAGGCTTATTAGGTGATTTAAGGGGTGCAATTGAACAAGCTGGTTTAAAAGAAGTCAAAGCAGCTTCAAGGCCAACAACTCTAAATGGTTATAAAACTGGTAAAGTTTTGTATGATTTTAAAGCTCAAGATTTGAATGAATTATCTGTTCATGAAAATGATTTAGTTTTCATCATTAATGATAAAAAATCTCCTGATTGGTGGCTAGTTAAAAATATTGATACAAATAAAGAAGGTGTTGTACCTTCTTCATATATTGAAACTTCAAGTTCTTTTAGTCTAGGTTCTGTAGCTGGAAAAGCTAAAAATTTAGTTAGGTCTAAATCAAGTAAACGTAATAAAAGAGACAAAGAAAAAGAAAAAGAAAGAGAAAGGGAGAGAGAAAGAGAAGAGAAATTTAAAAGAGATCAAGAATATGAACATAGAAATAGGCGTAGTCAAGAAAATTCTTCAAATTCAAATTCAAATAAATCAAAACAAAAAAGCGTTAAATCCTTTCCAAATAAAAATAAGTTAAGACAATTTGAAGATAGATCTGGAAATTTTCGAGTTCAAGCTGAATTTCTTGGTTTATCTTCAGGAAAAATTCATCTTCATAAATCAAACGGGGTTAAAATTGCTGTGGCAGCTGACAAATTATCTTTAAAAGATCTTGAATATATTGAAAGAGTTACAGGTGCTTCTTTAGATAATTATAAACCCAAAGAAGAAAGACGTACAAATAGAGAGGAAGAAAGATCCCTGAAACAAAGAGAAAAACAAGAAAGACAAGATTACGAAAAGAAAAAATCAATTGTAATTTCTTCAAAAAATATTGATGCAAACCGCTCTAAAAAACCTGAATATGATTGGTTTGAATTTTTTCTCAATTGTGGATGTGATGTTAATGTTTGTCAACGTTACTCTTTAAATTTTGATAAAGAGCAAATGGATGAAAGCTCTTTAGAAGACATGACAAGCTCAATATTACGAACATTAGGCTTAAGAGAAGGTGATATTATTAGAGTAATGAAAGTTTTAGATAAAAAATTTAACCGAGAAAAACCTGTTTCTTCAGGTTCCAATGAAAATGAAAGTCTATTTAGTAGTGCTAATGGTGTTTTGAAAACCAATAGAACCAGATCTACTTCAAATGTTGCGATTGATGCTTCAGCATTAAATGCGATCAAACAACAGCAACAACCACCAATTACTTCTTCTTCAACTACTAGTGGTAGTAGTAAATCTATCGGTGGATTTGATGATGACGCGTGGACTGTTAAGCCTGCTTCAAATACACAAATCCAAATGAATAAACCAACAAATATTACTGAGAGTTTTGATGATAATAAGCAAATTAATCAAAAAACCAATAATGCAAACTCTCTTATATCCAATCAAAAATTTAGTGGATCTCTACAAGATCTAGTTGACTTAAAACCTTTAGATGATACAATTACAGGCGTTGAACCAATGAAACCGAATAAAAAAGCACCAGTTGCTGCAATACAACCAACCAAAACCGGTTCTTCTATAAGATCTCAAAGAACTGGCTCTTCATTGAAATCACAGAAAACTGGTGGTCTTCAACCTTTAGATCCATTTAAAACTGGTGGTAACTTAATACCTATAAATACAGCTGTTGCTCCTATGATTTTGCCAATTCAAACTGGTGCTATTGTCGCTCCTATTCAGCCTATTTTATTTTCTAACAATACATCTGGTCTAATGCTTCAACAAACAGGGAATATGGTTCAGACTTCTTTTGGAACAAGTGCACCTGCTATGTTCCAAATGGCAGGTATGCCTCAGACAACTTTTGGTTCCAATATGGTTGTTCTTCAAAAAACCGGTGAAGCTCCTTTGCAGAAAACTGGAGGAACGATTAATCCATTTGGAAATGCGATTGTTACTCAGAGAACGGGTGGATTTACACCTTCCTATACATCCTCAGCCATGCCAGTTACTTCCTTTATTGCTCCAATTCAACAGCAGCAGGCCTCTACTCAACCTTTGAACAATGCTTTTGGAAATATGAGTCTAACGGGAGGACAAACTGGATTTATTTCTCAACCTGCTCAGCAAACTGGATTCATTTCCCAACCAATCCAACAAACAGGATTTACCACTAATACGTTTGGTCAGGGCCAGTCAATTCCAGCTACTTCATTTGGAAATAGTACATTGATGTCACAACAACCATTTCAACAAACTGGTTTCAACAATAATGCTTTTGGACAATCTCAACCACAATCGCAAGCTTTTATGCAGCAGCAACCTTTTACTTCTTTCAATGGAGGAGTAAATGGAATGTACCAACAACAACCACAACAACCACAATTTCAACAACAGATGTTTACAAGCATGAATCAGTTTCAACCAATGCAACCTCAGCCACAACAGCCAGCTCCAGCTTTACAATATCAGCCTACAGGATTAGGATTTGGTAATGCTCCTAGTGGAGATATGCCTAACACAAGCTTTGGAATGCAACAGCCATTACAGGCCCAAGCAACCGGTAGAAGAGCCAATCTTGCTGCTGCTACTGCAGATAATCCTTTTGGCTTGTAGAAAAACAAATTCGATCTTTTTTTATTTTTATTTACTTCTTTTTACGCTTATATCTGACCAAATGTTTAATAACTGAATAAGAGCATTTTAGTTAATTTTTTTATACTAATTTGTATATAACTAGATAGTTTATTTCCAAACTGTTTTTATCAGATATTCTGTAATTTTTTTGTTAAATTCTATCACGCTAGCTAAAATAGTAGAAAAACGAAAGATTCTGTAGTTATAATTTTTGTTTTTGTCAAAAAATTTCTTTTTATTTTCGTGAATAATTTGTTAAACAAAACAGCAATATACAGTGTAAGAGTAAAGTTGAGCCTTGAATATTTTTCAGAAATAAAAGGTAATTTTAGAGATTAATTGAACTTTAAAGGTTTTTGATCAACTACACTTTTCTAAAGAAGAAGAATAATACCAGATTTCCAATAAATTTATCTGGTTCAATTGCCCTGACGATTGCTCTGAAATATATTTGAGCGTTATGATCAAGAACAAAGTAATCGAAATGAAATTTTGTGGTATTCTAAAATTTTGAAATATATTGAAACAGATACTCATAAATTAAAAACTACGCCCAAACTATGGAATGGGATATTATTTTTCGTTTTCGAGGCATTAAAGAAGTTGAAACCTAGATAGATTAAAAAGAGTTCTATTTACAGAATATATTAGAGGCTGTATTAGTGGTACAAAACAAAAATAAAAATATAGTGTAGTGAATTTGAAACAAATAGTATAGATAGATCTCGTACGTTATAAATAGACAGCATTAAAATTTTCGTAAATGTATTTGAAGAGAATCAAGAAATAATTATTTGATAAGATAAAATTGAAATCTATTTACTTTCTATTGCGTTTTCTTTTTCATTCTGATTAATATTGTAATTCTCAACAGGATTGTCATTTTGATTGTCATTTTGATTCGCACGATCATCTTTATCACTTAAATTCTTTGTTTGAGTATAACCTTCCAATTTTTCTTTTACAAAAAGAGAAGCAAGTAAACAAGAGCTCATTATTGGGATCCAGAAGATGAAAATATTTCTAATCGCCTTCATGTATATTCCCTGAACTTGAACGATATCTTCATCACTTTTAATAACAGAATAATCTAGCTTTGAATAAAGATGGGTTAGTAGATAGTCTTTAATTGAATCTGATAAATAATCATTATGATTAATTTTATGTTTAAGAGTTGAACTAAATATTAGTGAACTAATGGCAAATCCAAGCGAACCTCCAAATGATCTCACAACATTTCTAGTTGAAATGACTATAGATCTATCTTCTCTTCGAGATACAGCTAAAGCTGCAAGAATTGTAGGCTGAAAGGTAAAACCAATTCCAACACCGTAAAAAATTAAAATAAAAACACAAAGAACTAAAGGAGTAGTTCTTTTAAATAATAATAATAAACACCCAGATAATAGCCATATAAGAAAACCAATACGCAAAGGTAGGTTATACTTTTGGAACTTCGTTATTAATAAACCACAAATTACCGAACAGACAGCTGAGGGTAGAACTAAGGCTAGCATAAAACATGCATTCACCAATAATGACAAACCTCTAACTGATTGAAAATAATACGGAAAATAATAACTTGAACTATAATAAATAATTCCAAAAAAAGTGGATTGCGTAAAAATGACATCCAATTGAGAATTTTTGAATAATCTTAAAGGAATCATAGCTAGTCTAGAAAATTTCCATTCAATAAATAAAAACACTATTAGTAGGGTACCTCCTACTGTAAAAAGTATTATTATTTGAGGACTATTCCAAGAAAAAGTTATGCCTCCTCCTTCCATTGCAATTAATAACAAAATTAAACCCGAACTGCTAAAAAGAATTCCAAGATAATCAATATCTCCAAATTTATCTTTTAATGATACATCAAGTTTAAGATTTGGAATTAAAAACCATACAGGTATCATTGCTAATAGCATCGCAGGCCCCAAAAATGCATAATAAAAATATCTCCAATGAGCATAAATTGAGAATAATGATGCAATAAAAGGTCCTAATGCATTTCCTAAACCAGAAGATCCACCAATTAGACCTTGATATAGTCCTCTTTCTTTTAAAGGAGTTATATCTGTAACTATGGTCATTGCAAGATTTTGAATTCCAGCACCACCAATTCCACAAAAGGCTCTAAAGACATATAATTGAGGGCCTGTTTGAGCTAAGCCACAAGCTATATCTGATATTCCTAAAATAAGCATGGAAGCCATAAAACAAACCTTTCTTCCAAATATATCACTCAATCTAGCAAATATAACTTGAAATACACAATTTGCTATGATGGTCGACGTTCCTGCCCAAGAAATTGTTTCACCTGCATCTAAATCATCTGCAATTGTTGCCAATAATATAGAGATTCCATTGTTATCAATTATTGCTAAAAATATGGATAAAAGCATTCCACTTAGTACCATCATTATCTTTTTGGGTGATAGTATATTATCCTGTACGGCTGCATACTGGTCATTTAACTCCTTTTCGTCTTTGTCTTTGTGAGACATGATTGATATTATTCTTATTTGCAAGCTTATGGTTACTATTATTTGAAATCCCGAGTTGCAATTTAACTGTTAATGATTAATGATTCAAGTAACTCATTTTTCACAAATCAGTTCATCTGCAGAATCAGTTGGAGGTAAAACACTCTTGTTTTATATAAATAGAAATAAGCAAAACAGTAAATAAAAAGCTTCCCTAGAACTTCACCCTAAATTTTATGTATTGTGAAAGTGTATGAAGTTGAAATATTTTAATGTTGTAAACACATTTTTATCTACTTTTAGTAATAGTTTTCTTTCCGATGAGTTTCCGATTCCACGGAAAAAATCGGTCCGCGGATAGGAATATTCCAGGGAAACAATTATTCCCTTTCCGAAATCCTAAATTAAGTCCTAAATCCAATTCTAAAATTTAAGTTGCACATTACTTATTTAGGAAATTAATCCTAGAGTAATCTTAAGGTAATACTTAATTCAATCGATGCACCCAATTAGCTAGGGATTAGCTTTAAACTGTGAAATCTTTTGAAAAAAAGCTTTCTTCCTGAGATTCATCAAGATTCAAAAAGTTACCAAATGAATCAAAAGTGAAATTATCATTAAACCAAGAGCTGAAGAAATCTTCAGGAAAAACTAAATCCTCATCAATTGCGAAATTGAGACTATCAAATTCTGCTTTTCTATCAGGTTCAGAGGATTCTGGTAATTTTTGATACTCAGCTCCAGAAAATAAATTCTCAACTTCAGGATCAATTTTATCTATTTTTGATCTTTTTTTCTTAAAAAATTCAAAATCCTCAAGTCTAGCTAAATTTTGTGATATAAAATCAGCATCCTTTTGAGTATATGCGTTATCTTTTTGTGAATAGTTGTTTAAGTATTCTTTAAAACCAGGGGTTTCACAATTACCTAATAAAGATTCATTTGTTTTCAATAAAAACCTCATAATACATCTCATAATACTTTGATGACCAGAAATTGGAAAGCAGAATTTTATTGGGCTTGAAGAACCACTGAACTTTTCAGAACAAATCGAAGTAAATTTCATCAATTTTTCAATATATTGTATTTTATTATTAAATTCATCAAATTGAATACAACAGGAAAAAATTGTAATGAATGCAAAATTTAAAAAAAGCAATACTGATCTCAAGCATCCTGGAAAAATCCATGAAAATGGACCTGAAAATGCAGCTATAGATAAATCAAAAATAACTGAACAAGAGTCTAATGTTTTAATAACATGGTTTGATTCAAATTCCTGCAAATTAATTGTTTCATTACTATTCTTTGGGATTCTTATTTGAGCTCTATTAATAATTGATATATAGTAATAATAATTGATGGTAATAAAAAAAGTTTTGAAACCGTTTATATGATGTTTAGTTTCAAAAGTTGACATATTTTCTAAAAAGATATTAGAATCTTTAATGAAAGAATTATCCTTTAAATTATTCAATTCGGATAAAATTAAACTGATGTGCATATTTTTTTCTTCGAGTGATTTTTGAGAAGCCATTGGAGAAAGTAGATGTATATATATATTTGAACCAATTTTAGCTAATTGAATATAAATATAAGTTAAGAAGATATTTTTACATTCATTATTTATTTTTGAAATTTGGTTTAACTGATTAAAAAAAGAAGATTTGTTTTTATTGATGTAAAATTCTTTCAATTTTCGATAATGAATTAAGTTTGTAGATTTAAACTCAAATAATAAGTTTAGGATGAACTCTTGTATACTAGATTCATCATCACAAGTTATATCATAATTTGAGATAATTTTTGGTTTTTTAATTTTTAAACAGTTATCGAAAAAATAAATTGAAAAAAATAATGACTTTGCTTTGATTTTATCAGTTGAGTTGAAAGAATTATAGGTCTCTTTTTTATTCAATCCTAGATTTAAAGATAATCTTGATAGTGTAAGTAAAATAAGATGCGAATATCTTGAAGTTATTGAAGATTCAAAATATAATAATAATAATAATATACCATAAATCGTTTTAAAATAAGATTGATTATTTGGATAAGTTATAATCATTTGAATCTTTTGAAAAGCAAAAATAGAATTTGATAAATGAATCCTAATTATTTCATCATAATTAATGATACTATCATTTAAATAAATTGCTTTTAAATTTTTGATTTGCGTAAAATGCTTATGCTTATTTGATAACAATACTAAATTTATATAAGAAGCAGCAAGAACTATAATCATATTTATTATTAAATAATCAGGAAATGAACTGAATTTTTCGAAATCAGTAATATTAATATTAATATTATTTGATTTTAAATTTTTGAAAAAAGTTGAAGAAAAATATTTTATAAAAATTGAATTAATTTCATTCATTGAATAAATTTTTGGAATAGGAATTAGAAAAAATACTGAAAGTAAAAATTTTGATAAATTTAAGTTAATAATGGGTGTAAATTCTGATTCAAGATTAGAATAACTAAT
Organism: Ascoidea asiatica; assembly: GCA_001600695.1. Taxonomy (NCBI): domain Eukaryota; kingdom Fungi; phylum Ascomycota; class Saccharomycetes; order Ascoideales; family Ascoideaceae; genus Ascoidea; species Ascoidea asiatica. The sequence continues at coordinate 77,831 of BCKQ01000019.1, forward strand.
TAAATTTGTCAATGAAGACATTTTTTCTAAAGGAGATAAAACATTTGATAAATTAACAGTTTTTGATTTGGATTTTAACCATTTAATTCCTGCTGGGGAAAAAATTGATGTTGTTGATAGATTTATTCCAAAAAAAGTTAATGGAAACTTATTATCTACTAATTGAGTATAATTTGAATTATCTGAATTAGTTGATTCATGCTTTGAAATAAGTTCCACTTCATGTTCATTATCATTATTAGATTCCGGCTGAGATTTAATTTTTTTGGAATTGTTATTAATATTATCACTTAACTGAATTGAATCATTTTGATTTTGTTTTAATAGATTCAATATTTGATTTTTTGACTGATTTGATAAATTATCAGACTGATTAGTCAAAGTTAATACTGCTTGAGTTAACATTTCAAGTTTATAAGATATTGAATAAAAAGATTCATTATTAATTTGAGTCGGTTTTACATTTTGATTTAAATTTTGAGGGGCAATTGGACTTTGATCTAATTTTTTCAATTTTTTTGGAAAACTTGAATAATTACAAGCTTTTTCACTTTCTTGACAATTGTAGCATGGATTTTTACCATTGCATTTAATTTTCTTTTGTCGACAGTAATCACACGCTTTTGTTACCCTTTTTCTCTTATTTTCAGACATCAACTATATTGAATATTTGTATTATTACTTGTCTATTGTATGTTTCTCTTTAAAGTGACTTTACTTTATATATTTTGATTATTTCAAATATTTCATTTGATTCCAAATAAATAATAAACATGAGAATTAAATTTACAATTTCTACAGAATTAAAAACGACTCCACATATATGGATATTCTATTACGTAACATATAAGGTAATTTCTTATCACATGCAAAGGCAAAGCGTAAATTCGGAGCCGAACTCAGTAGCAAACACGGTGACATGAAATCACCTTAACGAACGTGGTATGAAACGCAATATCTCCATTGATGTTTTGGAACGCGATAGCTTGCGCATGTGTTAAGCGCAACGCTCTTATACCGCAAAAACGGGGGTGCCCACATGGGCGTGCTAGCCAACGTTGCGTTCTTTTAGGAAACACTGAGACAGCGAATTCTTCAAGAAATATATTCAGGAGCAGAAATAAATAGTAACAACTTGATCTTTTAGCATTTTTGATGATGAAGAATAGAGTAAAAAGTTACAAGATGTTGGAGGAAATGGGAATATCACAAGAAGAAGACGAAGATGAATATATGAAGTGAGGAATTCAAATGAGGAAAAAAATCAATGGTGTTCTGCCTGACATACATAATCATATTTTTAAAAGTTAATTCATCTAAAACTATTATTCCCCAAATCATATTTGACGAAGAAAATGCTTTTTTTAGTCTATTGACTGAGTTCAATTGACTAGATTATATTGATTTATTCTTGCTTATTGGTTTCTATTGATTGTTAATTCAAAAAATGAATTTCAATAAGTTAATCCCGAAAAATGGCAGACGTTTAAAGGTAATTGATCTTCATCTTTTTTACATTATCTCAAATTGGTATTTTATGGAAGTTTTAGTGACATTAATTTGTATTTTTGGGTAAAAATGATGCTGATTTTTGTTGAGCTTTATTACTTTTTATGTCATTTCGATTCCTGAATTTCAATTTTAATTGATTTAATTTAAATTTTGATCATGTTTTGAAGTATTAACTGAAAGCGTTGACCATCGTTAATTGATTATATCGAATTCTATTCATTATTTGTTATTTACTATGAGATAATGGAGAAATCGAATAGTATATATATATACATATGTCTTCATATCTTTCTTCTGCATTACGTCTACCAACTACATCCTTCATCTGTATCATTATCATTACCATTACCATTATTATTGCTGCTGATAGTTCCTGTTAGTCAAAATGAATTTGATTCAAATCTTTGATTCAAACTTAATTCAAGAATACTTATATTCAACCAAAGCTTCAATTTTTCTATTGTATTCAATCTTTACTTTTTCTTTTTTCATTGTTTTAGATTCTTATCTTAATAATGCAATTTCTTCAATTTTAATTTTTATTTGGGCTTGTTTTTTAAAGCCATTTTCAACAGATGCAAAATCAAATTCTAATTCAAACTCAGGTTCAAGTTCAATACAAAATAATAAACATCAATTGTATTTAGAATCTTTCTATAACACTCAAGCCGATATTTATGATACAACAAGAAAATTCTTACTCAAAGGAAGGGAATCTTGTTTAAGATTATCAATTTCCCATTTAAATTTATCTAGCAATAGCATCCAATTTCAAAACAAAAATAATAAAAAAAATGAATTAGTCTGGATTGATATAGGTGGTGGTACAGGTTCAAATATTAATTATATGGATAATATTTTAAATATTGAAGAAAATTTTAAATCAATTTATTTAATTGATTTATCTCCATCATTATGTAAAATTGCAAAAAAAAATTTAATTGATAATAATACCAATAAAAATTGGTCAAAAATCATTAATATTATTTGTGCTGATGCTTGTGATTTTCCAATTGATCCAAATTTAATTAAAGCTGATTTAATTACTTTTTCATATTCTTTATCAATGATTCCAACTTACTATTCTGCTATTGATAATTCAATAAAATATTTAAAGAAAGATACTGGAATAATTTCTGTTATTGATTTCGGTGTGCAGTCTTCTGCTACTTCAATTGGTAGAATCAATACTCTTGGTGGTTTTCAAAATAGATATATCCCTTGGTTACAAAGAACTTTCTGGAAATTATGGTTTGAATGCGATAGAGTTTTTCTTGATCCTTCAATTAGAAATTATCTTGAATATAAATATGGTACTATAAAATCTTTAAATTTGAGAAATAATTTACTTGGTGCAATTCCTTATTATATTTGGATTGGTAAAAATAAAGAGATAAGTTTATTGAGCACCAATAATATCGATATTAGTACAAATAATTCAGTTCAAGTTTTTAATAAGAGCAACCATAATAATAGTAAAAAATTCAATGGTATTCAAGAAGCAATTATCAATTCCAATAAAAATTTGCCTTTTCCATCAATTTTTTATCAAAATGAAAATATCAGGGAATATTATAATGAAACTAATCATCATTTTGATCAATTCAAAAATGAATATATTTATGCTTTTACCTGGGAAGATCCAAGAGAAGATAATAAAATTTTAAATATAAATTCAAATGATACTTTATTAGCTATAACTTCTGCAGGTGATAACTTATTGTCTTATGCTTCTTTAAATACTCCTCCAAAAGAAATTCATGGGGTTGATTTAAATCCTGCACAAAATCATTTATGTGAATTGAAAATTGTTTCATTGAAATATTTATCTTATGATGAAGTTTGGAGAATGTTCGGAGAAGGTAAAATTGAGAATTTCAAAGAAATCTTAATTGATAAATTATCTTATCATTTATCTTCTTCTTGTTTTCAATATTGGTATTATAATGGTGAAAAAATCTTTAATATTAATGGTAACGGTTTATATTATGATAGTGGCTGTACAAGATGGGCTTTAAAATTTGCTAAATATCTTTTCAAACTTTTCAGAATTGAAAATGAAATTTCAAAATTATGTTCTGCAAAATCAATGACTGAACAAAAAAAAATCTGGGAAAATATCAAACCAGTTTTATTTAACCCAGTTGTTTCAAATATTTTCATTAATAATAGTTTATTTCTTTGGAAAGCTTTAGGTGTTCCCGTGAATCAAGCAAATTTAATCAAAGAATCAATGTTTGATTATGTTTATAATACAATTGATCCACTTATTGATAGATCATTGATTTCAACAGATAACTATTTTTATTATTTAACATTGATGGGAAGATATGAATTGAATAACTGTCCAGATTATTTAGTTGCTAAAAATCAGTCAAGATTCAAACAAAATGATTTAAATTTCAAAACAAATCCTTTAAATAATATTCATTTACATACTGATACTTTAGAAGTAGTTTTCTCAAGATTACCAAAGGAGTCATTAACAATTGTTATAATTATGGATCATATGGATTGGTTTAGTCCAGAGTTAAAACAGGCTAGTGATGAAGTTGATAATATTTACAAAGTTTTAAAAGCAGGAGGAAAGGTTTTATTAAGATCAGCTTCTACTGAGCCATGGTACATTAAAGAATTTGAAGCTAAAGGATTTAGTTGTAAAGCTGTTGGTGTTAGAAAAGCTGGTAGAAGTATTGATAGAGTCAATATGTATGCTTCCACTTGGTTATGTACTAAAATTTTAGATTATGAATCCAGAAAATCATATGAAAATAAAAGAAATAGTAAGGAAGCTTTGTGAAACTATTTTAGTTTAGATATTTATTTTTTTTTTTTAAGTTTTGTTTATTATTATTTAATTTTTGTTATATTTATGCGTTATTATGTTCTCTTTTAAAATTTTTATCACTTTTATGCTAACTTAACTTATATTCTTGAAGATCAATTTACATAATTCTTTTTTATAAAAAATCTGAATTAATGCTATAGACTATTTGAATTGAAAAAAATTTCAGAAAAATAAGTTGTTGTGTGTATAAATGTGAGTAAGCTATTATGATTTCTAACACTCTATATTATAGTTATGAAAAATGTAGTGTATTTTGTTATTTTTAAACAGGACTTCCATTCAAGGATATATTTGAAACATCAACAATATCATAAAACATTTTCCAAAAACCTTGAGAATTAATGAATTCTCCAACAAAAATACCATTTTTATTATCAGATTCTTTTAAAACTTCAATCATTCCTTTTTTTTCACCCTCAGGTATTACATTAATAAATTTTCTTTCGAAAGTTATATTTAAATTATAATTATAATATAAATAAGGATCCTTTATTGATATATTATCGAGATGTAAAAAGGATAATAGTAAAGATATAGTAAGAGGATCATGAATTGCAGGACCATTCATAAAATTATGAATTTTAATGCAAGATTTTCTATAAAAAGAAAGAGAGTCATAGATTACTTTTGAAAGACTAGAGTTTTTTAAATCAATGGTATTTAAAACTTCATCATTTGCAATAATTTGATGAGTCAAATTCAATGGAGATAATAAAATTTTATTCTGAATATCCTTAAAGTTAAATAATATATTTGCAGCTAAAGAGTCTGACCAAAAATTAAATTCGGAGAATTTAGTCACATTACCAAAGTTAAAAGAACCACCCATAATTGAAATTAATTTGACTTTTGAGATCAAATAAGGATAATGTTGAAATAGTAAAGATATGTTTGTACATGGACCTGTAATTATGATAATAATTTCATTTTCATTCTCTTCAATTGTTTTCTTCAAAATATCTAATAAACTTTTAATATTTTCTTTTTCATTTTCATTACCATTACAATTTTGTAAATTTTGAAATAAATCTGTGTTTTCAAGTAAAATTTTCTTTCTTAATTGATTTATACAATCTGAACCTTCCAAGCCTGTAGAACCATGAATTTGTTCACCTTTTTTTATCGAAATAGAATTATCCACTGAAGTATTACTAGATTTTGAAAAAGGTTTTGAACAGCCTGGAAATACTCTTATTTCGTCTCTATTTAAAAGTTTTAGAATCGTTAAAGCATTTAAAGTTGTTGAATATAAAGAAGAATTTCCATTAACAGTTGACAACCCCAATAAATTAAAAGAAGGATGAAAAGTTGCCATTATAATAGCCAAAAAATCATCAATACCTGGATCACAATCAATCCATATTGGAATTTTTTTATCTATATTTGTAACCATTTCTTGTCTAATATTTTTGATGAAATTAATTGACAATGTGTATGAAAAATACAAGTAAATTATATAAGAAAAAAAAAGAAAGAAAAAAAGAAAAGGATACGAGGGATCTTATTATATATAAATGAATAAGAAACTAGATATTGAAAATAATTGATATTTTATTCTCCAAGTCAGTTCTTTTGAAGTCAGAGAATAAATAAAAACATTTTGGATTCAAGATTATCCGAAATAACCAGTGAAAAGAAACACCACCAGGATAATAAAGTGAGAAAGGTAATAACATTGGCGAAATATACGTCAAAAGTGTCAAACGTTTTATACATTTCTATATTTATCCTAAACTATCTATATCATTATGCTTATTCACACTTTCAATACTATCTAGTTACTACTTCATTTACATTCATATATTCATTCATCAGCCATTCAATTTACTTGTAATTCATTCATCATTCCTTCATCTTTCTTTATTTATTTATTTTTGTTCAGTTGTGAATGACCAGCGAAGACAAAAATCTCCACACCGAAACATTTCCCCATTAGGGCATTTGTGCGGACTTAAGATGACTATCATTTATTTCGAAATATTTTCATTTATTTTAACTAACTAAAAGATAGAAAGATTAAAAGAATAAAAATTATAGAAAACAAAACTCAGTTGCCAGTGGAGCTGAAGAAGTTATGGAAATAATCATCGACAATTTCTCTTCTTTGAAGATTCTCAAACTTAAATGATCCTGCCATCTCATCCAATTCCTCATAACTCATGTCTTTGAAATAACTAGCGAATTCATAAGTGAGATACTGACTTAAAACCATTTCTCTAATAACTCTGTCAATGTAAATATTAATTCCAAAGCCAGAAGGATAAACAGAATCGTGAAATTCCTTAGGAATAACTTCCCTGAAATGTTTTTTAACATCATCATAAATACCTTCAACTTCTGGTGATCCATTTTTATGCCATCTATCTAAACCAAGACTTTTCTTTTTCAAAAGCCAATTCTCAAAAGTTTTATAATATTTACTATCTCTTTTTATGAAAGTCAATGCTTCACAATCGACATCCTTAAATAACCAAAAAGACCAACTAATCTTTTCTTTTTCATAAATTTCAACTTGATCTTTGAAAATTTTAAAAGAAATATCATCATCTTTTTTTTCATTTTCAATTAATTCCATTGAATGAACAGGTCCAAATTCACCATTCCAAATTGGAATTTGTAAATCTTTAATATATTTAGCTTTTTCATAATATGAATCTAGTAGTTTTTTTTTCTGTTTTTCATTTCCTTTATATACCTCTTTTTCAAAACCTACGGCATAATCATGAATTGAATAAACTGAATTTTTAAATGGAATTTTAGGAAAGTTCGAAAAATCCATTGAATATGTATTTGCATCTAAAAATAAAATATGATTGGAATCAATTTCTCTAATTTTTTCCTCTATTTTTTCATAAAATTCAATTAATCTATAACCTTTTGAATCTGCAGGTTCATTTAATGGATTATATCCTGCAATCCATTTATTATCTTTAAAATGTTTTGAAATTTCAATTAATAAATTTATCATACTTTCTTGAAATATATCAAATTTCCAAAATAGACTTTTATGTATACCAGAATCTGAATGCCAATCTTGATTTTGTCCACCAGGTACAGAATGTAAATCAAGTATAACATAAATCTCATTTTTTGAACAAATATCAACAACTCTATCCAATAATTTAAAACCATTTGGATTGATTTTGAATAAATCATTATCATCAATAAAATGTCTATAATTAAATGGTAATCTTAAACAATTTAAATTCAAAGATTTGAAATATTTTGCATCTTTATCTGTCCAAAAATATTCATAAAATTTATCAAAAAAAAAATTATACTTCTCTAAACCAATTTCTTTTAGAAGTGCTTCTTTGAATTCATTCTCATGCCCAGGATATCCAGTAATAAAATTTTCCATATTCAAAAACCCACCAATTGCTAAACCCCTTAACTGAACTACTTCTTTAGAAGAAGAGTCAATAATATTTGTTCCTTCAACTTTTAAAAATCCTTTACTCATTTTTCCCAAATTTAAACGTATACTTTATTATTTTAGTATTTCTTAAATACAAAAACAACTGTAATATATAGGATTTCTTGCCTTATATGTACTATATCTATACAGTATATATTATTCTGAACTTTTTTTTTAGATTTCTTGAAAAAATACAAATGAGAAATCGAATAAAAAGAATAGTTTCAAAGGATATTCACATAACAATAAAAATGAGTCTGAATATCAAATCAAAATTCAATAATAGGTAAAAAACTGGGGAAAATCGGTTGATATTCTCTTAAAATTACTCTGTCAAAGCCTAAAAAAGAAACAGATTCAATTTAGGAAAGACTTCAGCAAATAAATAAATATCAATGACATAAAAAAAACTGGGTTTTGAAAGCTTATAGATTTTGTGTCAGAGTAAATTACTCCCAAAAACACCATTATCAAACAAATTAAATTTTCTTACCTGGTATATGTTTTTTATTGTTGCACTGAGACCTGCAGGTAACGTTCAAAGAATCCCGCTCTTCCCCGGAACTTTACTTTATAAGCCCAATTATTGGCACTTAACTTATAAACTGCTCCACATTTGGGGCCTATTTAGGAATTTTTCCTAATTTAAACTATTAAGGTTTTAAATAAGCTTAACATTTCATTATAACGTTTTGAATGTGCATTATTCAAACATGGGGTGGGTCCTTTTTGGCCAGATTTGGTCTGTCGTAAAGAATTTCATTTCGAGATAGTAAAAACAGATACTTTGATTTTTGTAATAAAAGAAAGGTGAAATATTACTACTACTACGTATAAAGTGAAACTAAAATCAGAAACATAAATTGAGTTCATAACAGCCTTACAAAAAATAAAAAAAAGAAGAATAAGAAAAACTAAGAATAGAGAACGCAAGAACATAAGAATAATAGAAGATATAAAAAACAATCATAAAAATAAAACTTCAAACTTCTTCCACATGAGAAATACTTGATTTTAAATTAACTTTTTCAGTTTTAATTTTTTCAACAATTTCATTAACTTTATCTTCACCATCAAAATATTTTGCAATTTCTTCTAATGGAGTATTACTTGTTTCAACAAATAAGAAATAGATAACAACAACTTCAAAAGCTAAGAAACAACAATAAAATATATAATATTTCCAGTGAATTGCATCTAAAGCAATTGGATTAACATATTGATTRAAAAATAAWGCAAKRTYWATACATAATGTTAAAATTGTTGTACCTCTTGCTCTTAATCTAAATGGTAAAATTTCCATTGGATATGAAATTAATAATCCTTGCCATGCAACATTATAAAAAAAATAATAAATGTAAATTAATACAACAACTCCATATCCAAATCCTTTATCTCCAGTGATTGTATATCTTGCTGATAATGCTGTCCAAACTGTATAAACACAAAGCATTCCAATTGTTGAAGTTAAAAATAATTTTCTTCTACCAAAATAATCTGAAAGCATTGACATTGGTACTGAAATTAACATACAAAATGTTGATAAAGTTGCATTAATAATTAATTGWGTATCTGAAYTWKTAATTCCAACACCRTYTAARATTTTATTAAGATAATAAGAAACAAGTCCATTWCCAGAAAATTGKGAAAAAAATCCACAACAAATTATAATTAAAAGTCTTTTAATATTACCYTTRGTTCTAATTAAATCTAACCAAGCAGAATTAGATTTTGCTTCATCATCTAATCTAATTGATTCTCTAATTTCATGATATTCAATTTGAACAACTGGATCATTAACATCTCCATTTGCATGATATTTKGCTAAAGTTTTTAAACCTTCWTCYTCTTTATTTCTTGCAATTAAAWATCTKGGTGATTCTGGTACAAAATATAWAAAARTCATTTGAATTACTGGCATACAAATTTGTAATAATGATGGTGTTCTCCATGCCCAATTACTTTGAATTTTTAATGTACCATATGTTGCCCATCCAGAAATTGTTGAACCAATATTATAACCAGTATTATAAAGTGTACTAACAACAATACGATGTTGAACATGACAAAGTTCTGCAATTATCATTGGTGCTGAACCACAACAAATTGCATTACCAAAACCCATAATAAATCTTGCTGCAACAAACATTCTAAAATTTTTTGAAAATGTTTGTAATAAAATACCTAAAATTAAAAATGTTGTTCCAACTGCAATACCTGCTTTTCTACCTAAATAATCTGCTATATATGGTGTAACAGTTAAACCACAAATTGCACCAACTGACATTATACAATTAAATAAACCTAATAATGAACCACCTGGATGATCAAAATAATTTTGCCAATATGATAAAGATTGTAAACCATTCATCATAGAACCATCAAAACCATTAGTTGTTGAAGTTAAAAAACAAATGAATATAAAAAAATATAATTTTCTTAAACCTTTATCTTTATACCAACAAACTTTTGGAAATCTTTGACCTGCAATTTCAAAAGTTATTTTTTTAACTTCGGGATCAACAGAGTCTACATCATTGTAATTATCATTATCAACAATTGAATCATGTTTCTCATCATTTATAGAATCTGCCATTTTTGAATTAATTGAGTTTTTAAATTAATATTATCAATATTTAACTATTTTTTATACTGTTTGTATAGTTTGAGCTTAAATAAATTGAATAATTGAAATAGAGGAAATAAAAAAGATAGAGTAGAAATTAGATGACATTTCAGTCTTATTTATACATTTTGAAATATTTAAGGAAATCAAAATTCAAATAAAAAGTAAAGATTTACAATTATTCTAAACTTGGGATCATAAAGAAAATAAAAACATATTTTTTGTATATGTTTGAATTATATGATAAATTCCTTGTAGATCTTCTGTTAATAGTCGACTTAATTAATCTTTAGAATTATTAACGTTAACAAAAAGGAATGAATATAAACCATTTGGATAATGAATGGCCAATGATAATTGAAGCACAGAGAGTTTAACTGAATAAAACTGTAGGTAACAGTAAAGCCTTAAACCTTCTTGTCAAAAGTAAAAAACAAATTTGAAGTTTGAAAAACATATATCTTTTCGTTTTCATTTTACCCCGGAATTACCCTTACATTAAAAGCGCTTTATGTTCTGGGGTAATTTTTTATTTGAATTTTTCAGTATACTGAATAATTTAGATTAGACAAATTTTAGATACAAGATGTTCTAATTATTTTCAAGAACTCTTCAATTATGAAAACTGATAGAATGTTTAAAACCGATACTCCACGAAAATGACTCCAAGTGGGGTTTCAATAATACTTATTATAGCCATATTGATCCAAGTTGATACAATGATTAATGAGTTTTGAATATGTGGGTTCATTTTAAGTTGTGATTTGTTTTTGCAACCATTTCAAGTAGTCAATTTCAAATTTTAGCGTATAAATGACTATGACTTGAGTTGAGTAAAAGAGATCGAATAACAGCTATAAACTTTGTTTAGATTGTTATAGTTTATCGTACAATTATAACATTGGTAAAAACCTCTAAAAATCAGGATTATGGAAATAGCAATTTTTTTCTTAACGAATTGATTGATCAAATATATAAATTGAAATTATGAATGAAAAGTGATCAAATTCTAGAAAAAAAAAATGATACATAACTTTCTTTTATTTTTGGAGAAGAGAATCCATTTATGAAGAAGTGTTAAAAGAAAATTAAGTATGCAGAGTTCTACTTATTATTGTGCACTAAGATCTTAAATTAGTGCTACCTTTAAAAAGAAAAAATGCAAAATACGGAAAAATCAATATCAAGAACAACATCAATATCAGTTAGTATAAATACCAATAATAATAGCAATAGCAGTATCCAGATCCATTAAATTCAAGCATTTTTTTCTTGGAATTAGATAGCACTAATTATGACTTTATCAAAATAGTGTACTGGTAATTATTTAGTAAAAAATTCTAGTATTGAGGGAAAAACCCCAACTATCTTAGGGTTTCCTATGGCTAAATTTGAACGAATTTTGAGATTTCTATATGTATTAAATGATTTAATTTCATATTTTCTGCCTGTCTTCTTCTTTTACATTAAAGGAATCACAAAAAATTGTCGGTGTAAAATAATATCAGGATAAAATAACAATACAACTTAATACACCACAGAATACTGAAGGAAATTGAAGGAGAATAAAGGAGAATGACCCTTTTATTTCCCATTTACCGTACTAATCAAAGGGTTTGACTGTTAGGGTTTGGGAAACAGATATTATTCGACCTGAAAACTTTATTTATGTAAACCTAAATTTTACATTTGTGAAGTATTGTGTAAAAGCATTTATCTGCATTTCGTAAAATTTTACTGCACTCAAATGCCGATATTTGTCCTAAATCTCAGTTGACCCAATCTCTTTTAAGTTGCGGTACAGTTTATAAACATACCCCGAAACTTCCCGGAATTAAATTTTATGCTGGATTCCATTTTTGAAACGCAGTGGCTGATATGATGTATGTAACTGTCAGTTGCTGTGTAGCACATACGATCAAAGAAAAAGAGGTGGCGGTGGCGGTGGCAATGCGGAAAATGTCATCTGATTTCTAGAACCGTGCACGGACTTCCAAATCCACGTGATATCCGGCTGCCATTATCTCAAGAGGACTGTTTACGTTTTGCCGTTTCTGGATGCTGCTGCACAAAACCATTCGTTTCGACGATTGGAAGAAGATTTGAAAATTGTACTGTACTGTAAGAAGATAAAGAAGATGTTAAGAAACAGGAACTCAAACTGGAATAGAACAGAATAGGAAAAGGAAGTGCTTTTTATGGAAGTTCCGATTGTGCTTATTCTTTTATTTAACCTTCTTTTCAATTGATTATAAGTATTTCTTTCTTTCTCTCATTTGGTTTCTGCCTCTTTCTTCTTTCTTTATTGGAAATATACTCTTTATACTGTATATCTGAAATTATAATAAAATATAATACTAAAAAATACAATTTAATTCAATAAGATATAATAAAATAAAACATATATAAAAAAAAAAATATATTAAAAAATACTTTTTAAGGAATTCAAAATATATTGAAAATGAAGCTAATCAATTCTTTCATAATTCTATTCTATTCGGTTTCAATAATCAATGCTTCTTATATTCCAAATATTAAATTTACTTCAAATGAAGTAACTGATTACTTACATTATTTAAATGAATTAAAAAATCAATTGAATCCATTTAGATCTAGTTCAATTGATTCTTATGGTGAAAATAATAATATTAATGATGATGATAATAACCAGGCTTTATATCTAGATAAATTAGAAGATTTACCTTTAATTGATACAGAAATTTTTCAATCTTTAGTTAATGAAAAAGATTTAAGATTAGGTGCAAATATTTTATATAATATATCTTTATCTTCTATCGATGAATATAATCATCCAACAAGAGTTATCGGTTCAAAAGGTCATTATAAAACAATTGGTTTTATTTTAAATACTTTAAATAAATTTTCAAATTATTATAGTATTAAAACTCAAGATTTTTTTTCAACTCAAGGTAAAGTTAAGTCATATTCTTTATTAATTGATGGTATAAAACCAAAATCTTTAAAAGTTTTCCAATTATCTCCTCCAACAAAAAATAATGATTTAGTCAGTGGTAATTTAATTAAAGTTTCAAATTTTGGTTGTAAACTATCTGATTTTCCAGAAAATTCAAAAAATAATATTTTATTAATCGAAAGAGGTCAATGTACTTTTGGTGAAAAATCAGAATTAGCTGGTCAAAATGGTGCTTTAGCTACTATTATCTATAATAATGAACCTGGTGATGATTCTGTAAGTGGTACATTAGGTGAACCAACTCCAAATCATGTTCCAACTTTAGGTATATCAAATAATGATGCTCTAGTTTTCATTGAAAAATTAGATAATAATGAAATTTTAGAAACCTCAGTTTTTGTTGATTCTTATATTTCAAAAATTAAAACAACTAATGTTATTGCAACTTCAAGAATTGGCGATCAAGATAATATTGTTATGTTAGGTGGTCATACAGATTCTGTTGAAGCTGGCCCTGGTATTAATGATGATGGTTCTGGAACTATATCTTTATTAAATTTAGCTGTTTATTTAACTAAATTTAGTGTAAATAATGCTGTTAGATTTGCATTTTGGGCTGCTGAAGAAGAAGGTTTAGTTGGTTCAACTTATTATGTTGATCAATTATCTCAAATTGAAAATAAAAAAATTAGATTATTTATGGATTATGATATGATGGGCTCACCAAATTATGCCTATCAAGTTTATAATGCAAATAATATTGATAATCCTGCAGGCTCTGAGGAATTGAAAAATTTATATATTGATTGGTATATATCAAATGGTTTAAATTATACTTTAATTCCATTTGATGGTAGATCTGATTACGATGCTTTTATTAAAAATTTGATCCCTGGTGGAGGTATTGCAACTGGTGCAGAAGGTATTAAAACTGATGAAGAAGTGAAATTATTTGGTGGTAAAGCAGGGGATTGGTATGATCCTTGTTATCATCAATTATGTGATGATTTATCTAATCCGAATTATGATGCTTGGGTAATTAATACAAAATTAATTGCTCATTCAATTGCTATATATGCAAATTCTTTAAAAGATTTCCCAATTAGAGAAGATTTACTCACTGCAGAATCTAGAAAGATTCCTGAATTTAAATACCATGGTTCTCATTTAATAATATAATTCAAAACTAAATCAAAATCATTTCTATAGATTACAATTAATAAAAAAAATCCCATAATATAACTCCTGCTTTTCTTTTATTAAAAGTCTGCCTGTCTCTGCCTTCGGCCGCCGATATTATGGACTAACTTTTTTTCTTACTTTTGAACCGCCAACCTTAACCGGAAAAACTTTTCCTTGGAAAACACCTTTGAAAAAAAGAATATTTTTTACAGTTATTCACTCAAGTAAATAAGACAAAATAGATTGAATATTAATATATATGAAATAATATTGAATAAACTGAAGCTATAACGTAGAAATAGATATAAATGAGGTAAAAAAAGAAAAAGAAAGATATAGAGAAATCACAAAGCATATCTAAATTTTGGATTTTGCAAATCAGTTAAATCTGCAAATTCTTGATTCTCGAATTTTTCATCATTAGATGGACTTTCTTCATCCCTTTTATTTCTTCTTTTATTTTCCAACCAATATGAAATATAAATAGCAACTAGACATACCAAAGCAATTGAATAACAAACAACAATTGAAATTTTTGCAGATGTATAATGAGGAGATTCACTACTTCTAAA
This sequence comes from Ascoidea asiatica, assembly GCA_001600695.1. Lineage (NCBI taxonomy): Eukaryota > Fungi > Ascomycota > Saccharomycetes > Ascoideales > Ascoideaceae > Ascoidea > Ascoidea asiatica. The sequence goes on from BCKQ01000019.1 coordinate 92,924, forward strand.
AGTTTGAGGTCCAACAACATTTCCTACACAATATCCGATTAAATAAATTGCATTAACTGTAATTTTTTTTTTTTTGTATGACCAGCAGTATTTGATGCAAAACAACTTAAACAACATATCATACATGTTGGAGTAATGATGATAAATAATACCCAGCTAATCTTGTTTTTTTAGATTCGGTTGCAAAAGCTAACATACAACTTGCTATTACAGCCATAGAACCTGAAAAACAAGCAATTGATAATCTATGTTTAATATATTTATTTGCATAACCCATTAACCAGCAACCAACGATTTCAACGGCACCTGAAGGTAATCCCATCAAAAGTGAATCTAAAGTATTATAGCCAAAATCTTCTGATAATAAAATTGCACTAAAATTTGTCATTCCTCCATTTGGTATATCTGTTGAAATTGCAATTATGAAAAAAATCCAAGTTCTATAATCTGATAAAGCTTCTTTAAATTGATCGAGTTTAAAATGTTTATTACCAAAGCCTTGATTATTACTTCTAATTCTTTCAATAATCATTAGTTTCTCATTTTCATTTAAAAACCAGGCTTCAGCAGGAGTATTTGGTATATGAATACCAAAAATTATGCCAACAACAATTGTCATTAAGCCTGTGATAATAAATAAAATTTTCCAAGATTCAATTCCGTCATAACTATGACTTGCTAAACCATAGGCAATTGATGAACCCATAAGTATACCAAACCCATTAAAACAAAACCAAATTGAAGTTCTAATAAATTGTTCTTCTTGTTTATACCATTGAGAAGTAAATAAAACCATTGCAGGAGTTATTGCACTTTCCAACATACCTAAAACTGTTCTTAAAAATATGAAACCAGTATAATTTGGAGTTGCGTGAAGACAAAGAATAATACCCCAAAATATTATAAAAAAAGAAGTACATTTAGCTAAAGGAAATTTTTGTAATAATCTACTTGCAGGAAATTCAAAAAATAAGTAACCTAAATAAAAAGAAGATCCAACCCAAGAATATTTATCACCGGTCATATTCAAATCAGTTTTTAAACCCATAATTGAAGCATAAGAATTTGTAACTTTATCCATAAATTGAACAGAATATAATAAACAAAAAATAGGCATAATATATAAATCAATTTTTCTTAAAAGTTTATCATTAGTTTCTTTATCAATAACTAATTTTTCTTTTCCCTTTATATAATTTAAAGCTAAATCTGCATCATTTAAATCAATATTAATTTCTTCACCTTTTGGAGAAATTACTGTCACAAGTTCGGTTACTTTTTTCTCTTTTTCAAGAGAAGAACTACTACTCAAAGCCATTTTTATATAAAATTTTATTTAAAGCAATTAATTGAAAAGAAAATTGAAAAAAAAAGAAAATTCTTGAATTTAAAAAAAAAAGAAAACTGATGCTCATTTTATACACTAAAATAATCAATAGGTTTCAGCTGCTTCAAAAAATTTTAAAAAAAATTGGTTCCCTTTCTCATAGAAAAAATTCAAATATTGACCCAAAAATTTATTGAATAGATAAGTACAGAAAAAGGAATTCATTCATGAATTAAGATATTATTGGTAGCTTTTACTACTATAATTTCTTCTCTTATTCTTTTTTCAAAATTTTGGGAGCTTTGAATTAATTTTATTTCTCGAAAAATACAAATCCTCTTGATAATAATTGAACTATATTTTCAAATTTGAATACCATTTTGAGTGTCTTTTTTTTAATAAATTCCAAAAAAACAAGAAAATTTGAAAAATAGCTAAAAAAAAAACGTCTTATAAGTAATCAAAGACAGGTTAAAAACATTTTCTCCAATTAAATGGAATAGTTTAAATTTAAATTCCCCTGTATTTATTACAAACACTTGTAAGGTGATAATTGCTGATAAGGAAAAAACTTCTGATAAGAATTCTGATAAATAAAAAAGTGCAGGGCCCAGACCATTTTTCCGGAGAATGCTTCTAGACGCAAAACACGGTAGGAATAACGTAATATGCATGACAATGCAGATATAGAAATGAAATTCAACCTTTAATTCCGGGAATGCACTTAGGTGCATTTGTTCTCGGAAAAATTAATTGCACGTGTTAGGGTTCTTAGTTGAAAGTACGCTATTGACGAGCTATTCCAGTTAGTGAACTCTTTTCATTCCTTAATTACAAATGGAAAAGGAGAATTAGCTGATTTAACTGATAAAAGTGTCATATACTGCTCTAATATTATATATGATTAAATAAGTAATATTTAGTGTTTTTAACCAAAGCATCCCAAAAATGTGTGATGGTGATAGAAATATTACTATAAATGGATTAGCTCCCATAGTTTTAAAGGAGACACACCTGAAGGAGCCTCAAAATTTCAACAGATTATAGAAGAAGCAGATCCTTATAAATTGTGACTTGTTTTATACAGCTTATTATACTGTATGCTTTAGGAATCATAAATGGCTGTTGTTTTTATTGTTATTATTGATATTATTATTATTGGTGCTATTAATATTTGATTTATTAATTGATTAAATTGAATTTTGATTATTTTGATTATTTTGACTATTGAAAAGTCGTGTTTGTAAATTTTTTTTAACATTAGCTATATCTTTTCTATATAAACTATGATTCATAGAAGCTAAAAATAATTTGGTTTCTAATAATCCAATTAGATTTACGAATGTTTGTCGACTATCTATTGGAACTTTACTATAACCTAATATTAAAAAAGTTACTACTTTTCATCTTTCTTGTGTTGGAAAATTTTTTTGCCATTCATATTTATAATTTACAGTATTACTATTAGTGGAATTAGTATTGTTATTAATACTATTGATAATATTAGCCATTTGTTGATTGATATATGATTGGTAAGTGTTATTGTTATTATTATTGTTGTTACTAAGTGGAATATTTGGATTGAGGTTATTTGAATTTATATTTCGATTTACCTCTAGACATTTTGATTAATAGTATATGCTAAGATAAGATAGGATATAATAAATAGACAAGAAAGTAAAGAATATAATATAAACTGTACTATACTAAGATAGAATAGAAAAAAATACAATAAAATAGACAAAATAAACAAGTTAAACCAAATTGAGAATATATATTGTAACCACTTTAATATTATATTGAATGAATGAAATGTATTTGGAATATGAGATATATTATGTAAGGGATGTACTGTATTTATATATAGCGAAAAGAGCTATTGATTAATAGGAAATATAAAAATCAATGATATGAATGATATTACTTCAGTTATCTATTATCAATTATCAATTAGAAAATAAAAAATATATAATTATATAGAGTAGTGACTCTGTCAGAGTACCAGTATCTACCATTTTTTTTGCACCTTATTCATGGTATGATTTGGTTATATAATTTGGTTAGTTATTCGATTTCATATTTATTCATTTTAATAAGGATAATTCTTTTTCATTTATTGCTTTGGTTACAGCACTTACAATTATATCTATTTCTTCTTTTGAGACAGTGAATGGAGGAGCAATTAAAATATGATCACCATTTATACCATCGATTGTACCAGAACCAGGATAAACATAAACTCCATTTTTTAGAATATTTTTTTGAATTTGAGAACCAATATGAATTGAAGGATCAAAAGGTTTTTTAGTTTTTTTATCTTTAACAAATTCAATACCCCAAAATAAACCACGACCTCTAATATTTCCAACAATTTTATTTGATGATAAATTTTTTATTAAACTTTCAGATAAATAAATACCCATTTTTTTAACATTATCTAATAAATTATTTTCTTCAATATATTCTGAAACTGCTAAACCTGCAGCACATGAATATGGAAAGGTTTGAAAAGTATGACCATTATTAAAAGAATTAGAACCTTTTTTTAAAACATCTAAAATTTTTGGAGTTATAAAAACTGCAGATAATGGAGAGAATCCACTAGAAATTGCTTTACCAGAAGTTGTAATATCAGGAATTATATCTTCTTGTTCCCAAGCAAAAAAAGTTCCAGATCTTCCACTACCACACATAATTTCATCTAAAATTAATAGAATATCATATTTTTCACAAATTTGTTTAATTTTTTTAAAATAATTTTTTGGAGCTATTGTACAACCAGTTGCAGCACCAACTATAGTTTCTGCAAAAAATCCAGCAATATTTTCAGAACCAATTTCATTAATTTTATCTTCAAAATTTTGAATTAATCTATTAACATAATCATCAGTTGATTCATTTTTAAGTTTATATCTATATTCATTTGCAGAATCAACTTTGTGAAAATTATTTTTATTTAAAATTTTTTCAAATGGTTTTCTTCTTAATTTATGATCAGATAAAGATAAACATGATAAAGTATTACCATGATAAGAATGATTTCTTGAAATAAATTGATTTTTATTAAATTTACCTTGTTCATAAAAATATTGAATTGATAATTTTATTGCAGCTTCATTTGCTTCACTACCAGAACTAATAAAATAAACTTTTGATAAATTTTTTTTATAATTTTTTAATAATTTATTACTTAAAGTTTCTGCAGCAGAAGTTGTAAAAAAAGATGAATGAATATATGTAACATTTGAAAGTTGAGATGATAATTTTTTAATAACTTCAGGATTTGAATGACCAACAGATATTACAGCTGCACCACTACATGCATCTAAAATTTTTTCACCATTTTGAAGATAAATAAATGAACCTTTTGCATTTTCAACTACTAATGGACAATCAGATAATGATCTATGTAATAAAGAAGAATCTAAAAGTTCTTGATCTGTTATCATTATAATGAAATTGACTTTATTATGATTATTATTATTATCCTTAACTAACTAACTAACTACCTTACAAATTAGCAAAGTATGATCATTGTTTGATTTATAAGGAGATTTCGAGTACTTTAAATAAATAGAAGAACCATTTTTATATACAGTATATTAAGTAAGATGAGTTTGGATCTATTAGAATATCTGCTCTCTCGATAAGCTCAATCGAAGTCTCGAAATAATAGTAACACTCTTAGATAAGAGAACAAGCTTCATTTTGCTGTCAACTGCTCGGTTAGATGAAACGCAGGTCACGACGGGCAACTGCATGCCAATTGCCGAAAGGAGAAGATTAACCGATGATATTGACCTGGGGTTTATCCGAGAATGTCTCGTTTAGCTTATCCTGGCGGCTAAAAGTGGCCATTTGAATTAGGAAATATAAAGTAAATGAATTCCGGTTATATCCACTGAGGTGGTAGTACCAGCAACATGGGTAATGCAAGTTGAATTACTTCAATGCAGTAATGTCTGCGGAGTGGAACCGTAATATTTTTTATCCATGCATGGATTAATCCGGAACATAATCCAGTTCTGGAATGCACATCCATGTTTATTTTTTCCAGGCTTACGTAATTCTGAGTTGTCACGCGTTCCAAATGTAGACAAGCAATGAAATTGGGATGGCAAGCAACAAAAAACATAAAAACAATTTTGGCTCATGAAGACAGAAGAAATAAATCAAAAAAGAAATAACAAGAAACAACAAGCAATGACAAGAAAAGAAAGGGGATTATTGAAGTGAATTGAAGCGAATTGAATTGAATTGAAATGAAATGACTTGAAAGAAAAAGAATTGAAAATGTGCATTGAAAACAGTTTGTATAATAAATATGAAAGAGAAAGACAATTGAATTGTTTTTAATTTGATAATGTAATAGAAATCCATATTTTAAATCTAATACAAACTAGAATATAATTCAATAATATAACCAACCATTCAACAATATACTCACACTCAATAATAAAACAATGTTTGAATTGATTAAAAAAATATATTCCATTTCAAAAACTGGAAAAAATTTAATTTCAATGACTCCACAATCTCTATTATTGAAATATAGTTATAAAAATATTGGAAATTTAACAAAATTTTCAACTGGTTTATTTGGAACTATTACTACTTTTTATTATACTTTTAATAAATTTATTTTAAATAAAAATAATAAAAAATCAAATAATAATAATTCTACAAATAATCAATCTGAACAATTAAAAGATAAAAGAAAAGATAAAAGTAAATTTAAATCTTCTTAATTTTAGAAACACTGCATAAATCACTGTTATTACTGTTTATAAAATAGCTTTAAAGTTATCTTTACCCGAAGACTGGCGTTTTTTATCTGCTTTCAAACCTATTTTTTCAAATATTATTTATTATTATTATATTATATTTTTTAATATATTCTTAAATAGTAAATAAATAAATAGGAAAATAAATTAACTCCTATTTAAATGAGCTTTATTCCTGGATTTTTTTAGTAGAATTACAAATTTTAATATTAATATAATAAAAAATGTCATCAAAAATTTCAAATAAAAGAAAAAAAGTTTGAAAAGCTTGTAATTATTGTAGATTAAAAAAAATTAAAGGTAATGGTAAAAATTCTTGTTACAATTGTAAAGAAATTAATAAAGATTGTATATATTCAATAAATAAAAAAAAAAATCAATTTTTTCAAATTTAAAAAATGAAATTAATAATATTAAACAAATTATTAAAATTTTAATTAATATTCCAATTTTAAATAATTCTAAAGATATTAATAATAATATTAATAAAAATAATGACTGGAGACTGAAAATTTTAATGATTTTAAATAATAAATTTGATATAAATTCAGGTTTAAATTCAAATTTAAATTCTCAATCAATTGATTTATTGAATGATAATATTCTCTCTGATATTGAAAGTGATACAAATGATGATTATGATATTGATATTGATAATGAAATTGAAAATGAAATTGAAATTGATAATGAAATTAATACAGAAAATGAAACTAATATTGAAAATAATAGTTATCAAGAAAAGGATAATAATAGTGGTAATAATAATAAAAAAATCAACCACAATCACAATACTTTTGGTGCAAATAATTTGAAAGAGCATTTCAATAATAATAAATTGATTATCAAAGATATTAACAATAAAGATAATAAAAACATACCTTATTCAATCGAAATTAATAAAATATCACAAAATTTAGACTACAGTTGTGAAGAAAATTGTAATAAATCTATTACATTACAATTAAAATTTTTAAAAAATAAAAATAATGCTTTTTTTGGTGCTCATCAAGCTTCTTCTTCATTATTTACATATTCTGATATAACTTGGTTAAATAATAAATGTGAAGAATTAAATTTACAAAGTTATATTAATTAATTAGAAATCTTTTTATTTAATTTCAGAACTATCAATTTAAATTTACCAGATTCAAATAAATTCACTTATTTTAATAAAATTACAAAATAATAACTTTGAATTTCAAAATTTAAATTTCGAAAAGATCATTGAAATTCATTTATCAAATGCAATCTATTGTTTTCAAAAAATTCAGATTATTTTCTTATCAGTAAGAAACTCAAATATTAGTTTAATTTTCAAATCAATTTAGGGTATAATTTTACTTTTAGATTATCTTGAAAATTCAGTCAATTCAACATTCTCAAAAGTTTTATTACAAACTTTATTCAGATTATTGATTGATTTAGGTTTAAATTAAAAAAAATCATATCTTAATTTACCAATTGAAGAAAAAATTAAAAGAAAAAAATTTTTTTTAATATTTTATTTTTTTGAAAATTTTATCAAAATTTAAAAAACAGAATTAATTTCAAATTTTGATATAACTTCAATTGATGAAAATGATAATCAAGAATTTATTTTGGATTCTCTTCAAACTAATAATTTAAATAAACTAAACTCAAATTCTTTTTAGAAAATTAAATATTTTCATAATTTAAAAGATAAATTAAGTTTTTTAATTGAATTGAAAGAAATTTCAAGAATAAATGATGGATTTTTTAATCTTTATTTAAATTATATCAATTCAAAACTTTCAAAAATTGGATCAAATATATATATTCAATTACTTTCACCAAAATCGATGTTAAAATTCAATTCAGAGAAAAAAATTCAAGCAGAGTTGATTTTATTTGAATTGAATGAACTAAAACAAAATACAATTATTTCAGGATCTGAAATTTTTTGAAATTTTTATTAGATTATTCAAAAGAACCATTAAGAGATTTTGGTGATGATAATTCAGAATATTTAATTTTTGAAAAACATTATAAATATTTTATGCTATTAATTAATTATTATTATTCTATTGCAGTTGTTAATAGATTTGCATGTATTATTCTATGGAATGAAAAATCGAATTTTAAAAATAAAGATAAAAATAAGAAAATAATTAAAAATGATGAGAAATATATCATAGATTGCTTAGATTCATGTTGTTCAATTCTTAAATTATCAAAACATGGAATAAAAAATAAATTATTAATTGGATTTCCATTTATTTTCAAAAGTTTAAGTTTTTTTATAAATTTTTCATTGGTTTCAATATTTTCATGTTGTATACAGTTTAAAAATTTATCAAAAAGAGATAATTATTTAATTGTTTCAATGGATTACGTTTCATCATTTTCAGAAAGATTCAAAAATGAAGAATCTAATACAGTTATTGTAATTTTACCAATTTCAGGACATCAAGCAATAATGAGAATTATGATGAGAATTTTATTAAAAATTTATGAACCTATTTATATTAAAAATAATAATTTATATGTTAAAAATTTGATTGAAGAATATTTCAAAAAAAATTTTATTTATGAAGAAATTGATAAAATGAAATTGAGGGAAAAAGCAAAATTGAATTTAGATTCAAAAAAAAGACATGAAGAAGAAGAAAAAATAATAAGAAAAAAGGAAATCGGAGAGAAAATTAAAATTAAAGAATCAATTATTAAACTTTTTCTAAATAAAAATGATATTGTAAATAAGAATATTAATGACATAAGCAAGATAGTCGATACAAATATTAACAGAACAACAATTAACAATAGTATCGTTCATAATGTCAACAGTATCAATAGAAATATAAATAATAATAATATAAGTGCAAATAATATTAACAATAATATTGTGAGTGAAATTTATCCAAAAGAGATTAACAGTTTGAATAACTATAACAATATCAGTACTTTAAACAATCTGGTAAATCCGAATAATTCCAATAGTATCAATTTACTTAGTAATACTAATCATGTTAACAATCTCAATAATCTCAATAGTTTCAACAATTTTAATAATTTTGGTAGTTTTGGAAATAGTCTGAATAACTCAGGAAATAACTTTTGTAATTTCAATAATTCAAATGCTGAAATAGCTGGTATCAATGCAAATGGTAATACAAACAATTCGGCTAATTTAAATATTAATAGTGAAAATATTTTCCAGGATTATTTTTCTGATTTTGATTTTAATTCTGGAATGTTTGATTTAAATTCACTTAATTTCTTTGAAGACTTTTTAAATCCATGAATGTTTGATTTTGAAACTAGACCGTTGTATATAAATATTCAGATTAGTTTTACTCAGAATGATTTTTTGATAAAATTGCAGTAATTATTAAAGAAATTGTATTACATATTTTAGACGTATATTTTTTCGGCTATAGCTCCGGGTGAGTAACGGAACAACTCTGGACCTGCTAATTAAGGTTTCTAGCTTGCAGTTTGAAGTTTTCGGAGCCAAAGCTTATTTTGGGTTTTGTGTTTTTGTTTTTCCGGGAGCAGAAATTCCTGGAAAACAAAAACTCGAGCCGTAAAATTATCCCAGAGAAACAACAGAAATATATCTTCTTTTTTCTTGGCTCAGTTAAATCAACTTCTTCTTTTTTTTCTTCTCTTTAAAATAATAAAAGTCAACTCCAAATCAAAAAAAAGTGGAATATTTTTAGTGCCCGGAATGAATTTGAAAAATTTTAAAAAAAAAGACCACAAAGATTATGTAAGCACATTTTAGCACGTGCTTTGTTAAGATTTACCTCGGATATAAAATTTCCCTTTTAATAGCAGGGCTGTAAAATTTTTGTTTTGGTTTTGATTTTAGAATTGAAATTGGTTTGAAAGAAGAAGAAGTTGAGCTTTTGGACAAGCATGAACTCTAGGGCTTGAAGAGATCAGAGATTATTTATAACTTATTAAGTATAATAGAATATTATTTACTTTTGAAAATGATTTTTGACCAAGACTTATTGGATATTGTTGCAAGATCCACTTCTGATTCTTCTTCCAACAACAATAATAAGAGACCTAGAAGTGATTCCGAGAATGATAATAATAGTAATCCATATATCAATTCTCAAATAATTGAAATTGAAGGAGGAAATCAAGAAACTGATCTAAACCTAAATCAAAATCAAAATCAAAATCAAAACCAAAACCAAGATCAAGAATTAAATTTAGATTTAGATTTAGACGCAAATACAAAAGTCTCCAATGATATTCAATATCACAATATTGAAAATGAAAATGAAAATGGAAATGAAAATGAGAATGAAATTGAAATTTCAAATCAAAATCAAAATCAAAGCCAGGATGGTGAGAATGAATCTAGAAAAGATGAATCTTCAAAAAAAAGACAAAAGATATCTCAAGATTCAGAATATTTTAACTCGAATATTGATAATGAATTAATTGAAGCTGATTTAAATAATGTTGAAGCTCTTAATCAAGCTTTAACTAATAATATTTCTGATCAAATAAATAAGGAAGTTCAATCTGATACTATTAATATTGTTCCTCTTACTAAATCTGATAATGATAATGATAATGATGATAATAATGGTAATGATAATGATGATAATAATAATAATATTGAAATAACAAATAGTCAAAAACATTTGGACATAAAAAATTTATTACAATCAAAATTTGGAACTTCAATAATAGATTTATTAAATTCAAATTCAGTTTCCAAAAATGGGTTTTCATCTAATTCTTTTTTAAAATTACCAAAAATTTCTGATTCTAAAACTCAATTAGGTGGTTTACCTTTACCATTAATTGCCCCTTCAATTTTACCACCGAATTTACAATTTAATATTCAATCAATTCCAATTTTAGATAATATCTCAACTCAATTTTTAAGAATTATAATTTCAACTAACTTTTTTAAACTTTTAGATTTAATTTTTAGTAAAGATTCATCTCCTGAAGGTTCCACTTTTACTAATATTTGTGGGATATTATATTATGTTAAATCATTTTATTCTTCCGATAATCCTTTTTTAACAATTCATGATGTTTTACCAGGATTTTGGAAACCTGGTAATGTAGCTCCAACAATTTTAAGAGGGAAAGAAGATATAATTGAAACTGCTTTAAGAAAATCAAATTTAGCTACTTTTGTTTTTTGTACTTTAGGTATGATGGAAGATGTTACTTTAAGTGAATTAGATGAAAATTTCTTAGATGTATTTTGTCCTCCTTCAAATTCTTTAACTTTAGATACAAAATTACTTACAAAAAGAGTAAATGAAACTGATCAAGATATAATGGCAACTGCAAATACAACTGGTGTTGGAGGTTCTGGAAAATTATTAAAATCTCAAGCTGTTTTATTCTTAGAATTAAAAACCCAAGTTTATATTGCTGCTTTATCTGAAACTGAAAAACCAAAAGAAGATATTGCAGAAGAAACTTTTCCAGAAAATTTTGGTGAAACTTTAATGAAAAGAAGAGGTGTATCCAAAAAAAATAGACAAAATTATAATCAATATTTAACTCCTGCAGAAAAAGATTTTTGTAATAGATGTCGTTCAAGAAAAGAAAATCTATTAAAAGAAAATGAAACTGAAAAATTAATTGAAAAATATGGATATTTTTTATTTATAAAGGAATTAATTGAATACATTAAAAAAAATTTAGGTTTTATTATTTATGGAAGACGTGGTAGAAGTTTCAATTTAGAAGTAGAGCATGCTTGGAACGATATTACTTCAGAATCGAATTCTCCATTGGAAATTGAAAATGATATATCAGAAGTAAACAAATCTCTCTCTAATTCAGTTGAATTACAAACTGAAAAAATTCCTTTTGATGGAAATAATCTTGAAACTAATTTAAATACAGATAAAAATTATATTAACGAAAATTCTAATAATGGATCAAAACATTCTCCCAACTTGGTTGAATCTAATGATAACGAGTCATCAAACGTAATTGAAACCACGAATGAAAATAATAATATTGAAAATGATAATCAAATTCAAAATCAAGAGGAAATTGTAGATGGGAATGGAAATGTAAATGAATTACAACTTCAAATTTCCACTGAAAATATTAGTAATGATAATAATAGTAATATTAATATGGATAGTGGCTTAAAAACAGTATCTCAAGATAATTATGATCCTAATTTAAGTAGGATTGAAAATCAAGAAGTTCAAACAATTGAAGGTAATGATCGTCAAAATCAAGAAAATGAAAACAATACCGATATTAATAACAATGACAATGATAATAATAATATCAATAATGATGGCATTGATAATAACACTCATAGTAATGAAAATCCAGAAGAAAATTCTCTTGATAAGAGTGAGGAAGCTACTATACTTGAGAAAATCAGTCAAATAAATATGGAAGCTTCAATGATTGCAGATTCTAATGAAACTCAAAATCTTGGACAAGAACAAAATTTACAATACTCAAATTCATTGGATCAAAATTCAACTAATGAAGATTTAACTCAAGATCACATTTTTGCTCTAACTCAAACTCAATTGATGAATTCAAATATTAATTCTAATTCAGATAATCAAGTACAAGTATCAAATGTAAATAAAAGAAAAAATCAAAATAAGCATTCAGCCTCGAAGAAATCTAAAGTTAAAACAATTGTTCGTCGTCCATGGTCCAAAGAAGAAGAAAGTGCATTAAAAGATGGATTAATGTCCACTGGACCTAAATGGTCAAGAATTTTAGAATTACATGGAGCTGGTGGGAAAATGTCAGAATATTTAAAAAATAGAACTCAAATTCAACTCAAAGATAAAGCAAGAAATTGGAAAATGTATTATTTGAAAAGAAATATGGAAGTTCCAGTTTACTTGGATAAAGTTACTGGAGACATCGATAGGGAAGACAGAGCAATAAAGAGTAGAAGAAAAATTATAAATAATGCTAATGTTAAAAGAATAAGAAAAACTGCTGCTCCAGATGATGTTCCAGTAATATGGTCAGAAGGAAATGGAACCGAAAGTCCATCAGGAGAACCCAATTCTTAATCGAAAAGTTTATTGTTTTCTCCATTTCTTTTATTCTTATTTTTTTCCTCTATTATTTTTAGTGTATTTTATAGTCCCAAAATTTTATCAATTTTTTAAAATAAATATTTATTTACTTCAACACTATTCAGCTTACTTGTAGAAATACTTTTTATTCGATTTTCACTGTTCAGAGTGGATGTTGGAAGATTCCCTCTTTCGGAGCCTCGAAGTTAGTGCAAGTCGAAAACAAATGCGATGGCAACAAAACGAAGCTGGAAGCATTTGTAATAAATAAACCAACAAATAAATCAATAAAAGAATCAAGACAAAAATTAAGAAGCATCTTGGATGAACTATAGAAATAAAGTATAAAGGCAAAGTTAATTTGAAAATGTTCAGGTATTCCAATCGTATTGGCCCTGGTAGAGCAGCTGCTCAAAGTTTTTTTAGATTCTACTCTTCCAAGAATGAGAGTCCAACTGCTATTGTTTTCTTAAATATGGGTGGTCCAGCTAAAATTGAAGATACAAGAAAATATCTTCATCGAATCTTTTCTGATTCTGATATGATTCCATTTGGCTTTTTTCAATCCCAATTGGCTTCATTCATTACTGCTAGAAGAACTGCAATGGTCGAAAATAATTACAGAGAAATCGGAGGTGGCTCTCCAATATTGAAATGGTCAAAATTACAAGCAGAAAAAATGTGTGAAATTTTGGATAAAACAAATCCAGAAACTGGTCCCCATAAACCTTATATTTGTTTTAGATATACAGATCCATTACCTCAAGAAGTTATTCCTCAAATGCTAGAAGATGGAATTAAGAAAGCTGTTGCATTTTCTCAATATCCTCAATTTAGTTTCTCAACTTCTGGTTCAAGTATAAATGAATTATATAGAAATTGGATAGAAATTGACAAAGAAAAACAGATTGATTGGTCAGTGATTGATAGATGGCCTTTACATCCTGGACTTTTGAAAACTTTTGCTTCTCATATTGATACTAAAATTGAAGAATTTAAAAAAGAAGGTACTGATCCAAAGAAAATAATGGTTTTATTTTCAGCTCATTCATTGCCTTTATCTGTTATCAATAAAGGTGATTCTTATATAAGTGAAGTGGCTGCTACTACTCATGGAGTTATGAAAGAATTGAACTCTAAAGTTCCTTATAGATTATCCTGGCAATCAAAAGTTGGACCAAAAAGATGGATGGGTCCTTCAACTTTAGATATGGTTAAAAATTTAGAAAATTTATATGATGGTATAATTCTTGTACCAATTGCTTTTACCTCAGATCATATTGAAACTTTACATGAATTAGATATTGAATTAGTTGGCGAATTAAAAAATCCTAAGAAGCTAAAAAGAGCAGAATCCTTGAATGTCGACCCTCAATTTATTGAAGCTTTAGCTAATATTGTATCAAATCATTTCAAAAATGGTCGTAAACACTCTAGACAACTTGAACTTGAATATAAATTATTTAAATCTAAAGGAATATTTTCTGATTTATCTGAGTTTTTTAAACACTAAGCAGACAAAAACTACATTACCAATATTCAAATATTTTCAATAGTTGCACTTTTTTTTAAATTTAGTTATTTTTTTTTTCTGTATATATTTTTTATGAATAAAAATAAATGTTTTATTTGAAATGAATGAGCAAGATCCTTTATTGAAAAACAATTCTCAGCAAATTTTTCATGTTTAATAATTATATTGTTATTGCTTTCCAAAAAAACTTGAGACTGAGTTTACGGGTTCGTTATAGAGCTTCGGGAATTTTTTTTTCAATAATGGGACCCGCATCATGACCGCGGGGTTCCGGTTTTGAAAAAAAAAAATAAAAAAAATATTTGAAAATTTAGTGAAAAGAAAACAAAATTTCTTTTCATTCTCGAAGAACTCTTTTTAATTTAAAATTAAAATTTTAAGAGAAATAGTAAAAATTATTATCGCTGAAACTTTATAGAAATGGCTAAAGTTAGAGGTAGAAGAGAAAGCAAAAAAAAAGAAAAAGAACTTAAAAATGAACAAAAAATAAAGAAGGATTTCAAAAATACCATTGAAAATGATCTAAAAGAAAATAATGCTGAGAATGAGAAATCTACCAAAAAGAAAATAAATTTGAATGAGAAGGAATTGGATGTAGAACTAATCGAACAAAAAAATACAATAGAGGAAATTCCAACAACCTTTTATGGTTTATTGGATTCCACCGAAAAAGAATTTTTCAGTCAGGCAGAAATGACATTAAATGCAGATGTATTTGATAGTCAAGAAGATAAAGACCTTTATATAAAATCAATATTCAATGAAGCCAAAGGAAAAGAGTTAAAACTAGTTACTAATCAAATTTGCTCTAAATTGGTTGAACGTTTAATTTTAAGTGCAAAAGATTTTGAATTGAAAGAATTATTTGGATCTTTCCAAGGAAATTTTGTTAAACTAGCTCATCATAAATATTCTTCCCATTGTATCGAAACTTTATTTGTTAGATGTGCTGCACAAATTCATAAAGAAATCTCGAATCCAAGTTTAGCAAATCTCAAGAAAAGAGATGCTGACAATGATAGTGATGGTGAAGAAGAAATCGAGTTTGCTCCAATGGAGACATTATTTATCTATATGTTAAATGAATTTATACCTTATCTTCAAGAAATGATATCTCATCAATATGCTTCTCATACTTTAAGATTAATACTTTTAATATTGGGAGGGAAAGAATTACCCTCAGCTGTTGTTGCAGACTCAACTTTAAGGTCAAAAAGATCTAAAATTGCAAGAAATATGATTGAAATTAAAGATAATGAGGACTTTGCTAAAAAATATCAAATTCCAAAATCATTTACTTTTGAATTAAAGAAAACAATATTCAATTTATCTCAAAATTTATCTGTTACAAAGTTAAGAGAATATGCTATAGATAAATTATCTTCCCCTGTTATTCAAATATTAATTCAAATTGAACCTATAGTTGACAAAAAAAGATCTATATATTCATGTATATTCTCTGAAAGTGAAGAAATTGACCAAAAAGAGTCTTCGTTTATGGAATATTGTCTTTCAGATTCTGTTGGATCTCATTTTTTGGAATTTGTTATATCACATTCAAATCGTAAGCTATCAAATAGATTATATAATTTGTATATGAAAGAAAAAATTATGAAATTAGTCAATAGATCAACAACAGCAATTTATGTCGTCAAAGCTTTATTAGCGACATTGAAAAAAGATGTGGTAATAGAAATTTTAGACGTTTTAATTCCTAATATAGCCAAAATAATAGATTTAAGTTTAGATTTTGCTGGAACTGTTTTAGAAAAAGATATAGAAAGAAATTCATATAAAAAAGATGAATTAGTAACAGGTATTTTGGATAAATTTTCTGGTGTGGTGAAGAAGCCTGCAAAAACTGTTGAATCATCAATTGCTTTCGCTGAACCCAAGGAAGAACTTTCTGACGATTCGTCACCTAAAAAGATTAATTTATTAGAAAGTATATTGAAATTATCATCTTCCACTTTAGGTAATACTAGAGGTGATTGGCCAACTGCAGAAGAAAGAAGAGATTCATTTTTTTTAGAAAAGTTGATAAGTTTTGATACTAAGTTTCGTGATCTAGTTCTTGATGCCTTATTAGAATTGCCAACTGAAAGGTTTGATCAAATGTGCTATCATGCTATATTTTGTCATGTTATTGAAATATTTCTTGAAAGTCCAGAGTTATTATCCACTATGCAAAGGAGAAGATTACTAAATAATTTTGAAAATAAAATTCCAGATTTATGCTGTAATGTCTATGGCTCTCATTTAGTTGATAAATTATGGTGGTTTACATCGAAACTTGCTCTTTATAAAGAAAGAATTGCTAGGGAAATGTTAACTAACAGCACCCAAATAAAAAACAGTAGCTATGGGAAAATTGTGTGGAGGAATTGGAAAATGGAATTGTGTTCTAGAAAATGGTCAGACTGGAAATATGAAGTAAAAGAAACAGATCAGAAATTTGAGCAGCTTGTTAATGAAGTCGATGGAAAAATAGGAAAAAGCACTAAACCAACAATAACGAATAGTAAAAACTATCAAAATTTTGCTCTTCAGAAAAAACGTAATCCAAATAGAATTGATCAAGGAAGAAATGATCAAGGAAGAAATGATCAAGGTAGAAATGATCAAGGTAGAAATGGTCGAAATAGTAATTTTGGAAGTCATAGTTTTCAGGATCGAAACAGCAGCAATAATTTTTCTCATGACAATAGCTTTGCCAAACCAAATAATAAAAGAAGATTTGGTGAAGAAGGAATAGCTACTTCTAATCAAGATTTTTCTAAACCTCACAAAAAAGTCAGAGGTCGTAATTACAAAAAATTTAAGGATTAATGATTTGGTAGAATTATTATATAGAAGGCATATAGGTTTTAAATAAAAAATTAAAGACATCTAATATAACGTATACTAAATGAGCAATAGAAAGTCTTGATGTAAAACTATATATTAGTAAAAATGTTTTCATGAGCTATGTGAGAGAAGAATTGAAGGAAAAAAAAACTATAACTATAATTATAAATAAAAAAAAAACTAAATAAAAATGAAAATGCATAACGTTTAAAACTTTCAAGGCCTTTGCTCATTAATTATAGATTCTCTATCGGCGTTGAGTGCTTTACTAGCACCAGTTTGATTTTCTTCAACGTCAGGATCTACGCTATTAACATCGTTATAACTAGAACGATCATCATCTTCCTCCTCTTCTTCTTCATCAGAATCCGTTTTAGGGTCCAGAGCATGATCAACAGAAACTCTTCTTTGGAAATCTTTTATATGAGCACGAGTGATAACTCTGCTTATAGTTCTTATTAGACGAGCTTTTGAAGCAAATGATGCATTACTTTCGGTTTCATGAGCTCCTTCTTCAGCAGTTGCACCATATTCACCATGATGAGATGGAGCTCGGGATCTTGTAGAGAATCTACGAGGATGTAAACCTTCCTCCATATTTGAAGAAGAATCAATGACTGCTTCATCATCGTTAGGAGCAAAATAACGAGAAGATTTGATTGAAAATCTTGGAGATTTGATAGGATTTGGATTCTTTATACTAGATTGAGAAAGGAATTGTGAAGCCTGAGCTGGCTGAGTGAGATCATTTTCATTCTCTTCTAATATAACATTAATTTCATTGATGCCATTATCAGCAAATTTCTTGGCAGGAATATTAACTCTTCTAATAATAGGATAAGGTAAAGGTGTTTCTCTATAAGCTTTTAATAAATGAACATTAGTACAATGCTCATTTTCCATTCTAAAAAAAATCCAAATAAATCTTCTTATTACTTCTGCAAGTCCAACAAAAAAACTTGTGATTGGACTAAATCTTATTGATTCGGAAAAAAAAGCATAAAAAATCCATTGAAATCTCAATATAACATCTTCAATAATAGCAAAATAATAAAATAATGGATTTTTATAGGCTAAATCATCTCTTAGTAAAAAATTTTTGGAATCTAACTGAAAAAGTGACCAGTCCATAAGAACATCCCAAATTGAAGAATAAACAGAATTCAAAGCGGCAAAGAAAATAAAAGTAGTTCTATTTGTATGTGTTCTATCAATTCTATAAACTGACATCATCATATAATACAATGTTGAAACGAGATATTTTAGCATATTTGCAATATGAGGAAATTTATCACCAGTATCAGCATATCTTCTAAAACATTGTAAAAGTCTCCAAATACTTGGTAAAGCCTGCATAAAACCCAGAGCTCTTGATTTTGAAGATCCACATGGAGCACAATCACAGCCATCTAGAACCCCTTTGAATTCAGTAGAATATGTGCAAAGTACGAAAGCAATATTACCCAATGCATACGTCAATGAACAAAATATATCTCCTAGGAAAAAATCTCTGAATTCAACAGGATAAAAGCCTGACCATAATAATCTCCAGATTGCAATTTGACACCATCTTCTTGAATGAAAATAAAAAATTTTAAATGGCATTAAAAATAAAAATAAGAAAAATCCAATAAAAAACCAAGGTAAATATCTACCTGGGATTATAGTATTTGGATAATTGAAATTTTCAAAAGACAACCAAGAAATCAAACAACCGAAAAATAAAAAAAAAGAAGGAAAGAAAAAAAATTGTCTGAAATCTAGAACATTAAAACTATTAAATTCAAATATAAATTTATAATTAATCTTATAATAATACCAAGCTAAACAATTGATACCAAAAAATAAAGACATAATAATTGGTTGTAAAAACCCTCCCCAAATTTGAAATAAAGTTTTTGATTCAGGTAATGAATTATTAGAATAATTTTTTGCACCAATATATATAGATAATATCAAAATTGGTAAACTTAATCCTAAAAATAAACCAGAAGAAAAAAGAGATAAATAATAAGTTTGAGGTATTTCTTTTTTCCTTAATTTTTCAACAGCTAATTTTCTATTACCTTTTAAAAAATGTAATGAATACATATCTTCAATTTTTGGTATTAAATTATCTAATACATCACTTGTTGAGAAATAACAATTATTAACTTTATCCATATACCATTGAGACCATTTTGAGTTAGTTTGTTTATCAAATTTCTTAATCATTTTTCTAAAACCAGTTCTATTCAAAGCTCTATAGTTTTTTAACAATTCTGTAAAATTATAAAATTCTAATAAAGCTAATTTTAATTGTCTTTTAGCTTGTTGATACGGTATACTTGAACTATTATTATAATTAAAAGTTTGAGGTTTTTTTCTTCTATAATCTTTTTTATTGAATCTTGGATCATCTTTACCCTTTTTATTATGATTATTATTATTATTATTTATGTCATTATTATTTCTTTGATTGTCATCATCTTCTTCTTCTTCGTCGTCATCTAAATAATCATTATTATTTGTATTGTTATTATTTTGAGTATCTTGATCATTATCACTTGAATCATCAGAATTATTTTTTTCAATTGAATTTTTATTTTTTAAAAATCTTAGTTTTGGTAAAGTTGGTAGTTCAAATTTGGAAATTGTTCTTGTAGTTAATCTTGAAGTTTTTTGAAATAAAATATTATTACTATTATTTTCAATAAATTTAGGTTTATTGTTTTTATTATTTGTGTTATTATTATTAATTGAATTAGAGTTAAAATTAGAAATAATTGAATTTAAATGAATGGAATTATTTGATAATTCTTTTAAACGTAATTTTTGTTCATGTAATTGAATTAATTGATCTTGTAAAAGTAGAAATCTATCAAGACATTGAACTTCTTTTTCTTTATAAAATAGATCAACTTTAATTAGTTGTAAATCTAACCATTTAATAAAATCCACTTTAGATTTATAATTTTGTTGAATAATAAGTAAATTATTATCGATATTATTTTTGGTTGAGTTTGCTTGATTAATAGAAAAAGAGTTATTATTATTATTATTATTATCATTGATATTATTAATTGAAGTTAAATTATGTAAATGAATTTGATTTGTGATATTATTAAAACTTGAACGTTTTTTAATATTTTTAAGAATTGAATTATTTGTATTAATATGTCTTAAAGAATTTATAGCTTTTTTAAAAGAAGAAGTTTCTGGAAATATATCTGGATTATTGTTATTATTGTTGTTATTACCATTTGTTTTTGGTTTTGATTTTAAATTTAATTTCAAATTTGATTTTGGTTTAAGTGAGTTAGATTGTGATTGTTGTTGAGATTGTTGTTGAGAGTGCAGATTTAATATGGAAGGTAAAGGTTCTAATAAAGGAGTCTTATCATTTACTTCATCAGTATTATTTATCTCATTATTATTAATGTTGCCATTATTATTATTGTTGTTTGTGAGATTAGGAAGAATTGCAGGAGGAGGTAAAGCAAAACTAAAAGAATTATTTGAGTATCTTCTTTGTTTTTTCTTTGAGCCAGTTGAATATGGAGTTGAAGATAATAATGGACTTACAATTGGATTATTGTTATTATTATTATTGTTGTTATTGTTTATATTAATATTATTTACGTTACTTATATTATTTTCTAAGTCAAATTGATTATTATATTGATTACTGAATTGATTATTAAATTGGTTGTTATCTTGATTAATATCTTGAATATCATTTTCAACTGGAGTATAATTAAAAGGATATGAATTTTCTAATAATTCAGTTGGAATAATATATTCATTAAGCTCATTGTTATTGTTATTGTTATTATTATTATTATTATTATTATTATTAGAATTAAGAGATTTTAAACTATTTTGATTATTATTCTTTAAACTAAAATTATAAATTGATTTTGAAGTTGATTGTAAATCAGGAATTTTTTTAAGTAATTTTTTACCTTGTTTATAATTTAAATATTTATCTTTCCATTCAGGAATTAAATTTTCATTTAAATTTTGAGCAAATTTCATTTTGATATATAGTATAGTATATGATATATGGTATATGATATATGATATATGATAGATAATAAAAGATTTAATGAAATTTGATTAGAATAATTGTAAATAAATGAAAAAAAGCTTAGATTAATTCAACCACATAACTTTTGTTTTAAAGAATTATGAATAAATAATAGTTGTTTTTTGTATATTATTTATTTATGACTAATGGATAATAGATAATGGATAATTTATGATAGGTTGATTATCCAATTTAATCAATCTCCTTAATTGATGGATATAATAGAATTGTCTTTGAGTGCTTTGATTATCTAAATGTTTGAATACGATTTGGAATATGATTTGGAATATGTCTTGTGATATGTTGAAATAAAAAGATTGAGAAATAAAATAAAATAAAATTCAGTCTTAGACTTTGTAAATTGATATCAGTATTTATTTAGGAGTCAATTGATTACAATAACTGCATTTCGATATGTAAATAAATATATTCAAATAAACATTCACTAAAATATTTTCGTTGGAATTGATTCTTTATTTGTTTGTTTATTTTTCAGTATTATTTTTTAGTTTCCTCTGAATTTTTATTTTCAATTTCACTTTCACTTTCACCTTTATTTTTATTTTTATTTTTTTTTTATTTTTATTTAGACTCGCAGCCGTGTAAAGCGTTGATTGCAAAGTTAATCATTTCTTAACATATAAAAAATTCCGTCAAATTTCAGATGCTATGTACGGACACAATTCAGAAATATTCAGGGCAGAAAAGTAGGGAAGCATATGCATACGCAAACATATAGGGCAACACGTGGGCTAAGCAAGAACACCCACAAAAATGGACTCGTCGGTTATTTTTTTATTTATTTCCGAAAAAAAAAACTGGATTTTATTTTCCGATGCATGGAACTTCAAACAAATAATGTAACCATATCCATACCCGCTAACATTTCGGATTTATCAAAATCCGCCGTGTTTACTATTTTTTCGCCAGTTCTGCGGGTTTTCTTTTTTATTTCGTATTTTTTTAGCGAGTTTAAAATTGAAGCTTTAAAATCTCAATTTGGAATGGATGAGAATAAACATGAAATAAATATGAAATATGAAATATAAGAAATAATTAAGAATTAAATAACAAATATAGATGTAAAATAGACGTTGATATATTCAATAACTAACAATGATCATATATCTAGATCTCATATTATCCATTGGCTTTGTAATTGAAATATTTGCTGTTTTAACTGCTTATTTATATCCTCCTTTTAATCCATTTTTAAAATATGGTAAAACACTTAATCAAAAGAATAATAACAATAATCAAAATGAGATCAAACATAAAAATTACAATAATTTTCAAAAATTAATTCAATTTATATTAACCTTAACTTTACCAAAATATTTCTTTTATCATTTTTATCTTTTATCTTCTTTCTTATCAATAATCAATATATTATTACTAGCTAATCCAAATCTAATTCAAAATTTATTAATATTATTTTCCAATTTCACTTTCACTTTCAATTTATATTTTGAATTTAAGTTGAATTATTTCAATTATAATTTAAACAATATAAATGAATTTAATAATTTTAAAATTTCTTTAATTTTAATTTTTATTCATTCAATTAGAAGATTATTTGAAACTTTATTTATTTCAAAATTTAATAAATTTTCAAAAATTAATTTATTTCATTATTTAGTTGGAATTTATCTTTATTTTTCAATCAATTTTAATTTCTTTGTATATCTATTCATAAATAATCTCAATCATTATAATATCTACAATAATCTAAATTCATTATCAATTAAACAAATTATAATAATTATAATAAATTTATTAAATCAATTTGATCAATTTAATAATCATTATTATCTTTCAACTTTAAATAAAATTCAATCATCAAATTCACTTAATTATACAAAACCAAATAAATATCATTTTAAATATAATTTAAATGCTCATTATTTTAATGATATTATAATTTATTTTTTAAATATTTTTTTATTACCTTTAAATTTATTAAATTATTTAATCTTTTTTTGGACTTTTATAAATTTATTAATATCTTCAATTCAAAATTATAATTATTATTATAATAAAAATAGTTCAATTAATAAGCAATATAAGTTAATCACTTTTATTTATTAAGTAATTAGAAATAAAAAAAAGTAAAGAAATAATCTATTTACAAGTTGCTTTTTTTTTTTATTTCTTAATTATTATATATGTATTATTACTATATTTTATATCATTTTATATCATTTTATATTAGTTTATATTAGTTTATAAGTTAATTTAAATTTTTTTAAAACATTAATTTTTATCATTATCATCATCTTTTTTAATAAAAGATTTGAAAATATTTTTCTCAATCTCTTTTCTTTTATGTTTTATAATTAATTTACTTGGACGACCTCTTATTCTACCAATTTGATTTGAAGAATTTTTTAAACTTAAACTTTTCTTATTTGCTTTTAATTTTAATTCTTTTAATTCTTTTAACTCTTTTAATTCATCTGGTGACATTAATGGTTTTAATTCTTTAATTTTTTTATTTGGTATATTTTCCCATTCTGGATAATATTCTAATCCAGTTGAAGAAAATGACCAAATTGATTCAAAATTATCATTATCATTATTAAGGATACTATTGTTATTATTACTATTATTATTATTATTATTAAATGTTGAATTTGGTGATGTTAAATCTTTTAAAGTTACTCTTTTTTTTGGTTTTATAAAAATTGGTCTATAACCTGCAAATAAATTTGAAATTCTTAAATCATCAAAAGGTATAATATAATCATCTATTGGAGCTTTTGGTAATGAATCATAACTCATTTGTTTTGATTTTTTATTTAATTTATTCTTTGCAATTAATCTTGGTTTATTTAAAGTTCTTTTAATTTTATTATCTGTAATATTAGTAGTGTTATTATTATTATTATTAGAAGTACTAGAAGTACTAGAAGTGGAAATAGAATTTGAATTAGAATCAGAAATAGAATTAGAATCATTATTTAAATTTAAATTATTTTTAATATTAATATTATCATTTTGATTTTGATTTTTGTTTTTAATATCTAAATCTTTTAAATTTAATTTCAAATCAGAATCTAATTCTAATTTCAATTCTAAATTTAAATTTGAATCATTTTTAAGATTTTTAGAATCTTCATTAATTAATTTATCATTTAATTTTTTATCATTATCATTTCCATTATTATTAGTTGGTTGTTGTTTTAATAAAGGTTTGACTTTTGTTGGATTTGAATTTAAATTTATTAAACTTGATGAAAGACATCTTTTTGAATTAAATGAAAGATTTGGTAAAATAACATTTTGATTATGAATGAAAGTAAGTTTTGTAGTGTTTAAAAGCACTGATCTTGATAACATTTTTTTATATAAATGAGTAACGTTGAAAGTGATGAAACCTGCTTTTGCAATAGTTCAAGCAGTGATATATCAATAAAAGTAGTTGTTATTGAATATCAATAGAATAAATGATATATTGATAATAGATTTGAATAAATAATAGAATATAAACCTGAGCAGAGGTGATAACTTCGAGTCTTATCTCGTTTTGCTTCTTGTCATTCAGTCAAATCAAATCAATCTCAAACAGATCCACGTAAATTCAAAACGAGCTGGGCTTCAAAACTAAAACTAAAACCAAAATCAAATTCAAAATTCAAATTCATTCGAAGGCAAAAAAAAGGGTCACGTGGATAAATCACGTTTTTATACAAGACCATAAATAAGGTACTACCAACTAAACGGGTTCAATAAATTGAGACCGTTTTTAAGGATTTCCTTTTTTTTTTTTTTTAAATCCGTAATCCCCGTGAGTCCAGTTTTATGGTTTTTATTTTATTTTGCTGCTTCTGCTGTTTCTGCTGCTTCTGCTGTTTCTGCTGCTTCTGCTGCTTCTGCTTCTGGTAAATAAACCTATATTCAACTATAACTTATATAACTTATAAAACAGATACAGTCCCCTAATCAAGAATAATCAAGAGTAACAAAAGGAAGTAAAACAATTCTGACATTGAAGAGGAACCTCAAATTTAGAAGAGTATTCATAATTCTTATTCATTCCTTTACTAATACGATCAAATTCTCTTTTCATTGTAGCACAAGCAATACATTGATCAAAATATGTTGAATTATTATTTGTAGCAATACTATATCCATTTTCAATCATTTTACATTTTTCTTCATGATTATAAGTTAATTTAAATGTAGATTGATTACTTTCAAAAATTGCATTATAATTTGGATAATAAACAATTAATGGTGGAAGCCAAGTATCTTCTTCTTGATCTTCATCATTGTTTCTATTTACATCTTCTTGATTTAAATCATCCAATATATCTTCACTATTACTTTCATTTTTATATCTAATTGGATAAGATTCATCCAAATTACAACCTAAAAAAATCGGTCCTTTATTTAAATTAAAATTAACCATTTCATCTAATGTTGGAACTTTTGGAAAAATTTCATGTTCATAAACTATATTTCTATTATTGTTATTATTACTATTATTACTATCATAATAATTACTAATATTATTAAAAGTTAAATTATTTTTTTTAATATTATCAAAATAATTACCATGAATATATTTTGCTGTTGGCATTTTCCATAATGATTTTTTATTACCTTTTTGATATCTTTCACTTGTAAATTTTAATGTTGTACCATTTGGATAATTATATTTATCAGAAGTTGAATCAATTGCAAAAATTATATCTGATTTTCTATCTTTAACTAATAATGGTTGAAAAGGTATATTTTGTCCATCTTCACCACCATCAACTAAAAATAAATGTCCAAATTCACTTATATTATTATATAAAGGTAAACCATAAAATGGATTTGGTGTATAAATTGCATAATCTGGATGATTATTTCTTTTATTTTCATTTAAATTTAATCCAAAAACTTTTAAAATTGTATCAAATGCTTTTAAAGTTTTTTCTTTTTTACTATTTGCAATTAATTCCCAAACAAATAATAATACACTATTAAATAATGATGATGATGTACCTGTAATAAATCCAATATTATCAAAACCAGAAATACATTTATTTTTAAAAATTGGTTTACCATTTTTTAACATTGTACCTAAATATTTAATTTTTATAAAACCATTAATATAAGATTCAAAACTACCAAATTCAAAAGGATTAAATTCAATTAATTGAGAATTTAAATTATTATTAAATTTATCATCTTCTGGCCATCTTAAATTTGAAATTAATATTGGAAATGGTTGATCAAAATTTTTAAAAGAATTTAAATTTTTAATATTTGAAATTGTTAAATTATTACCTAAATTTTTTGGTAATAATCTATTTGCTAAAGCTCTACCCCAATAATCTGTAAAAGAAATATGAAAACCAGCTTTTTTTTTTTCTCTTACATCTAAATGTAATTTATAATAAAAATCAATAATTTTTCTAAAATTTAATTTAATTAATCCATCTTTTTCTTCAATTTCATTTTCATAATCTTCATTATCTTCATTATTTTCATTACTTGAAGTTTGAGATTGAGATTGAAATTGAAATTGAGATTGAGATAATGTTAAATTTTGATTAATTTTATTATTTTGAGAAATATTTTTAATTGATTTAATTTTTTCATTTTCATGAGATAAATTAAATAAAGGATCTTTTTTATTTGATTTAAAGAATTTTTTAAAATTGAAATTAAATTTAAAATTAAAAAAAGTAAAATCATTATAATAATTTTCTTCAAATTCATTATTAATATCTTGTTTAACATCTTGTTTAATATCTTCTTTAGTTAATTTTGATTTTGATTTATAAAAAGTAGAAGATAATTTTTTTCTTAAATTATAATTATTATTATTATTATTATTAAGTTTTTTATGATTTCTAATTTTATCAAAATTTAATTTTGGTATACCTTCTAATAAAGGTATATTTAAATCCCAATAAGTTGGATGATCTCTTAAAGAAATAATTGAATTAAAATCATGAGAAATTAAAGAAGATAATAACCAAGTACCACCAGAAACACCAGAAATATAAGTTGTTGATTGTAATAAACCACCAAGATTACCATTTAAAGAAATATTTGAATTTTTAGTTCTTAAATCAAAAGCGCTTAAAATTCCAGAAGCTGTTAACATTGATCTATAACCGCCACCAGAAATTGAAATTGAAATTATAATTTTTTTTGAAGAATTTTTTAAAAAATTATCAAGATTAAAATTTTTTAAATTTATTCTTTTTAAAAAATTTATATAATTTAATTGAGTTTTTAAATTTCTATTTTTTATATAAATTTTTTCATCATTTGAAATTAAATTATTTGAAAATCTAAATAAATTATTTGAATTTGAATTTGAATTATATATTGGACAATTTGTGATATATGGAGCATAATTTGAATTAAAATTTGATAAAAGATTATTTTCTATTAATTTATTTTTTATTGAATTTTTTATATTTTGTTTTAATAAATTATTATTTTTATTTAATTTATTAACTTTATTGAAAAAAGTATTTACTGCCGAAGTTATAATATAACTATTATTATTGTAGTTATTAATATATGAAGGAATTGAATTTGAAATTAATATTTTTGTTTTAATTTCAGTTTCTAATTTAGTTTCAGTTTTAGTTTTAGTTTTAGTTTTAATTTTAATTTGAGTTGAAATTAATATTGAAGTTAAAGTTTTAAATTGAATAGATTGATAAGTTGAATTATAAGATGAATTTGAAGATAAATTTAAAGATAAATTTGTAGTTAATAATGGAAATGATTTGATTCTTATTGGAACTCTTGTTGGAATTATAAAAGATGATATTGGTATCGAAGATAATGTTGGAGATAATGTTGGAGATGGAGATGGAGATGGAGATGAAGAATATATAGAAATTGAAGAAATAATAAATGAAAATAAAAGATATAATAATTTAATATTAGAAATATGCATTTTTTAATTTATTCTTATTTATTCTTTATTCATTTTTATTTTGATTAGATTGAATTGAATTGAATAGAATAGAATTGAACTAAGTAGAATTGGAATAAGTTTCAGATAAAGAATAAAGAATAAAGAAGAATTGAATTGAATTGAATTGAATTGAATTGAACTGTCAGGTCCATTTCTGTTGTTCTTGATCCTGAAGATTCTTTTGCCACTGCTGTTTCTCAACCATAGCGCCACTTCATCGCTGGCTCCTTTGAAGATTTTCACGCAGCAGAAACAGCAGCTCTTTGGTCACTTTCCTCTCTTGCTTCCATCATTGTCACCAGCCACAACTCACAGCTTCTCTCGTCTTCTCTCAACTTCTCTTCTCTTCTCTTCTCCTGTCTTCTCTGGCAATGCTTCTTCTTCTTCTTCTTCTTCTTCTTCTGCTTCTTCTGCTTCTTCTTCTTCTTCTTTAACTTCAACATCAACAACAAACAACAAAATACGCGGCTGAAGGTGTTCCGTGGTCCGTGTTCCACTGGTGTGGTTTCATTGCGGTGTTGTTTCTTCCGTGTTCCGCCCATCGCTGATTATTCGCATTACTCTCGTTACTCTCGTTAATCTCGTTATTCTTCTGTTTCTTCTGTTTCTGCTTCTTCTGAATTTAATTTAAGGGGTATTTTTTTATTGTTTGATTTGAAAAAAGTCATTGAACTGAAAATCTATAAAAGAAAAAAGATAAAAGAAAAAAGAAAGACACTGTAAAAGATATTAAAAAAAGAGTAAAACTAAGACTAAGAATAAGACTAAGAATAATTATTGAGGAAATAATTTAATATAATCATAATATGTCATTGAAGATTTATCACCTTTATATTTAATTAAATTTAAATTTAATTTTTCAATATCATTAAAATCATTAACTAAAGGTCCACCAGCTTTTTTTATAAGATATTTTAATGTTGTAAATTTATCCCAATTTTGTTCAATTGATACATCTGGTAAAAATGTTGAATTTAATTTTAAATTATTAAATTTAAAATTAATTTTTAAACCATTTAAACCAATTTTCCAATCTTTTAAATTTTTACAAAATTTAAATTCTTTAAGTAAATTTATTGAAACTTTTAAATTTTTAATTTCTTTAATTTCAATTTTTTTAAATCTTGGATCTTTAAATGCTGCAAGTTTACAATATTCTGAAATTCCATTTGATAAATTTAATTCTGAAAAACATCCAATACATCCCCTTAATTCACAATCTTCATCTTCATAATCATCTTCATCTTCATCTTCATCGTCATATTCATTTTCTTTATTATTGAGATTATAAATAGTATTCCAAGTTACAAATAATGGAAATTGATCATTTAAATTAATATCATCTTTATAATTTAATTTCTTCTCAAAATATTCTTTATAATATTTTAATGAATATTTACTATCATTTTTAATTCCATTTAAATTAGAAATTAATACATCAAATGCATATGCTGTATATGGTGATTTAATATACTTATTCTTCATTTTAATCTATTTACTTTCTTCTCTTTGCTCTTTACTCTCTATATATTATTTTATATTAGAATAAAGATAAAGATAAGAATTTGATAAGAATATGATAAGAATATGATAAGGATAAGGATATAAAGGGTTATTTATACTAGTAGTACTTAAGTACTTAGTACTTAATACTTAATACTTAATACTTAGTAATTAACCGTGGTGGTAGTAAATTAACTCTATTTCCGATGTCAGCAATCAATACTTAACTACTTAACTAGTAAAGAACTTAACTATTGCTTTTAACTACTGTACTTAATTAGAAATAGAATTGATTGTATAAATATGTATGAAATTTAGAGAATATAAAGAATAAGAACATAAAGATAATAACATAAAGAATAAGAAAATAAAAATTATCTAGAGAGGAGAATTTCTGAATAAATATGAAACAGATTCACCATTATGTAATCTTCTAATAGCTTCTGCTAAAACTCCAGATATATCAATTGTATCTAATTTTGGACATAATAATTTTTTATCATTAAATGGTACAGTATTTGTACAAACAACTTTATCTAATTTACTTTGATTAATATTTTTAATTGCATTACCTGATAATATACCATGAGTTACAATTGCAATAACTAATTTTGCACCATTTTTAATTAAAATATCTGCAGCTTTTGATAATGTACCACATGTATCAGCCATATCATCAACAATTATACAAATTTTATTTAAAACATCACCAACTAAAACCATTCTTGAAACTTCATTAGCAATTGCTCTTTCTTTATGAATTAAAGCAAAATTTAAATCTAATCTATCTGCTAAAGATGCTGCTCTTTTTGCACCACCTGCATCAGGTGAAACTAAAATTGAATTTTTATAATCAATATTTGATTTTATATATCTTAAAACACTTGGTTCAGCATATAAATTATCTGCAGGTACATCAAAAAATCCTTGAATTTGAGATGCATGTAAATCCATAGTAATAATATGATTTGCACCAGAAGTTGTTAACATATCTGCAACTAATTTTGCAGAAATTGGAGCTCTACTTTTATCTTTTCTATCTTGTCTTGCATATGGAAAATTTGGTATAACAGCAGTAATTCTTCTTGCACTTGCAGTTTTACAAGCATTAATAATAATTAATAATTCTAAAATTCTATCATTAACATCTCCAGAAGATATTTGAGAAATTATATAAATATCTTCATCTCTTACAGATTCTCCAATACTAAAAGAAACTTCACCATTTGATTCTCTTTTTAAATCAACTTTACATAATGGTAAACCTAATCTTTTTGAAACTAATTCTGCTAAACCACGATGAATATCTGAAGAAATTAATTTTATATTATTCGAAGCCATTTTTTTATTCTATAATTTATAATGAAATATTTATCTTTATCTTTATCTTTATCTTTATCTGTATATTTATATTTATATTAATATTTATATTTATATTTATATTTATAAGTTTATATATTTATATTTATATTTATATGTGAGTAAGTTACTAGTAACAATAATAATTATAATTGATTTGATTTTAATTTGAGTAATATCTATTAAAGAACCATGATTAATTAATATTTATTTAGGAAAAAAAGAAGAGAAAATAAAAGAGATCAATAAAATAGAAAGTAAATTCTAAAAGAATTCTAAAATTCGAAATCAAAATAAACTGAAACGAAAGTAAAATTTAAAAAAAAAAAAGAAAGACATAAAAAAATTTAAGATATTTAAATATTTGATACTTTTAATAATATTTATACATAATAAAATATTGAGATCAAAACGGTACAGTATTGGTTTAGTTACTACTGAACAGAACTGAACTGTGGAAAAAAAAAAGATGGATAAATTTTTTAACGATGAGGATAATTCTTTAGCAGACTGAGCGAGTGGTAGTTAAGACTTCAGCTGCTCGGCTTCATCCAGCAATGGCAAAGAACGATGAGCAGATGCAACACCAGCAGCAGCACGGCACGGCAGCCAGCAAGGCCCCCCGGGAGCACCAGCCAATCACAGAGCAGAGCCGTAACATGTCAGGTGCAGGTCACGAGAATATCAGCTTTAAAGGTATCCCTATTATTGGTCTCTAATAAGTCAGCTGTTTTAATGATCTTGTGACTGATTACTCCTTGATTACGTACTTCATACCAAAAACACGGGTTTAAACATTAGTGCAGTTACTAGCCTGAGACAACATACAATGGTTGCATGTTTCCCCCTGCAACACGGAGCGGGCTTTTTTTGTGAAGCGTCTAAAAGTAGGCGTCTGCTGAAACTTTCTGTACGCTGCACTCTCATCCTTTTCTTGCAGTGCCACCAAGACGCCTGCATACTCCGGTTCCGCGGCTTTCCAACTATCCGAAACTCGACCACAACCACCACAAACAGCAGAAGCAGCAGAAGCAGCAGAAGCAGCAGCAGCAACAACAACAACAACAACTTCATGACCCTTAGCCTCAGTCTCTTTGTCTTTGTCTTCTTCTTCTCTTTCTGCTGCTTCAATTTCTGGCTCTTTGTGCCCATTTCCCTTGCCTGGGCTAGTTCTGTTTCTAGGCTGGTACGAACGAATGTAACTGCATCGATCCCACTTCTGCCCACCATTTTTATTCTTTTATTCATTGTATTAACACCTTACCAGAAATAAACTAACTTTTCTTTTCTTTTCTTTTCTTTTTATTTCAATTTAATTCAATTTAATTCAATTCAATCTAATTCTTTTTAATTCCAAATCGATTTATTTCATTTAATTTCATTGTAAATCTCATAAAAACCACAATCTTTTTAACATTCCATTTATTTACAAAATTTTCACTTAAATGTATTCTAAATCCACCTCTCAACAATTATTAACAGATCAACTGAATATGAAAACTGTAACAAAATTATTCTTTGTTTTTTTTTTTGGATCTTCGAATTTCAATAAATTTCAATAAATAAATAAAAGTGAATAGAAATGTTATGTAACGTATGAGATAAACACCCATTTTTTTAGTCTCATTTTTAATATTCACCAAGTATTAATACTAATAGTAATACTAATAGTATTAGCTAATTGTAATTTAATAATCATCCATTGTTACTTTATTTCAAATAATTATTATAAAATATCTAATTTTGCTCAATTTATAAATATTTCTTTCACTATTTATATTCTAATCTTTTAATCAATCTTTTAATCAATCTATTAATCA
Source organism: Ascoidea asiatica (assembly GCA_001600695.1). Taxonomy (NCBI): domain Eukaryota; kingdom Fungi; phylum Ascomycota; class Saccharomycetes; order Ascoideales; family Ascoideaceae; genus Ascoidea; species Ascoidea asiatica. Next base: position 126,120 of record BCKQ01000019.1, read on the forward strand.
ATTTTATTAATACTTCAATTCGATTCAATTCAATTCAATCTAATTCTGATTCTTCTCAGATTCAGATTCATCTGAGACATAGATTCATTTTAACACTCACATTCACATTCAACCCAATTATATACTCAAATATATATATCAAATATTCATTCTTGGATTCATATTAATACCAATATATCTCTTATTACCGTACTTGAAAAAAACTTCCCTTTTTTTTATCATCTCCAATTATATTAATTATCTTAATTAACCCCTAGATTTCTTTATCAATTTTTCCATTTTATATAAATTATATATCTTATAAAATACTTATTATTCATATGTAAATGATTGCATTCAATTCATAATATAAGTAAAATATAATCCAATATAATAATAACATCAATAGTATAATAAAAAGACATGCCTTCTTATCATTATAATTATAATAACAACATTATTTCAAATAGTAATAGTAATAATAATAACAATAACAAAAGACATTCAAAAACAAGAGAATTATTCGATCAATTCAATAATAGATTTTCATTATCTTCTTCTTTATCAAATTCAACAATTTCAAATTCAGTAATTTCTTCAAATTCTTCAAATTCTTCAAATTTATCAAATTCATTCTCTAATTCATATTCAAATACTTTCTCAATTCATTCAAATAATTCTTTAATTTCTTCAAATTCTTCAAATAATTCAATAAATAATTCAATAATTAATAAAAAAAATATTAATAATAATATAAATAATAAAAGAAAATCAAGAAATATGATTATTTCAAATCCAATTTTAACTAATTCAACAAATTCAACAAGTTTAAATAATATACAAATTAATAAATTACATAACTCAATCTCAAGAAATTCTTCAAAAAGTTCAAATTCAACTTCAAATTCAAGAAATACTTCTTACATTAACACTAATAATATTAATAATAATAATAATAGTAATAATAATAATAATCAATTTCAATCAATTTCAATACCTAATTCTTTATCAACTCCAAATTTAAACTTAAATTCAAATTCAAATTCAAATTTAAATGAAATTAATTCTGCAATTATAAAATCTAATACCAACTCAAATATAGATTCAATTAAAGAATCAAATAATGACTTAAATAAAGATTTAAATATTGAAGCTAATATTGAATCAAGTATTGATTCTGATGAATTAAATGATAACTCAAATACAGAGTCAAATGAACTTAAATTTGAAAATAAACTTGAAATTGAAATTAATGAAAATAAAAAAAAAAATAGAAAAAGTATAATAATTAATAATAATGATCTTGATTTTACTTTACAATTATCAAAAAATCTTGCAGTTCAATCAAGAAAATTACAAATTGAAAATTTAAAATATATTCAAAAAATTAATAATTTAAAATTAAAAATTAAAAATTTAAAAATTCAATTAAATGATAATAATCAATTAAATAATAATGAATCAAATAATAAAATTAAAATTTTAAATGAAAAAATTACTAATTTAAATAATTTAATATCAAATTTAAATCAATCAATTTTAGAAAAAGATAATTTACAAAATTTAACTCAAAATGATTTAAAAATTTCAAAAGATTCATATATTTTTTTAAATTCTCAATTTAATCAATATAAATTAAAATCTATTCAAATTATTGAGAATTTAAAAAAAAATCAATCTTTGAATTTAAATTTAAATAATTCTTCTCCTTCAATAAATTCTATAACTTCTTTTGCAACTATTACTAATAATAATTCAAATTCAAATATCTCAAGTATTTCAAATATCTCAAATCCAAATAATACAACTAGATCTTCCTTTGATATTCAATTTCAAGAAAATAATAATAGTTTATCTTCAACTTCTTCAAATTCAACTCAATTTGTTTCTTTATTATCAGAAAATAAATCTTTGAAAAATAAAATTATTCAATTACAAAATTTGAAAAAAATTGAAAAAGATTCAATAAATTTAGAAATTCAAAATTTACAAGAAAAATTAATTAAAATTTCAAATGATTTATCAATTAAAGATTCAAAATTAATGAAATCTGAAAATGCTCTTCAAAATTATAAAAATTTTGATAATGATCCAAAAAGCTTAAGATTAAAATTAGAAAATTATATTAGAAAAAATAATTTAGTTTTATTAGATTTAACTGAATACAAATCTTTACAAAAAATGTCAATAATTTCAACAAATTCATTTAATTCAAATACAAATTCTCAAACTTCAAATACTTCAAATAATTTAAGTACAAATGCTTCAATAACTAATAGTTCATTGAATTCAACTACAATGATTTCAAATTTTGATGAAAATTCTTTTATTTCTAATTTAAATTCAAATTTTAATACTTTTAGAGATAAACTTTCTGATAAAGTTTCAAATAGATTATCAACTTTTGATCCAATTAAGGATACAAATAGAGATTCAATTATTGATATTGAATCTTCAACTTCTTCATCAAAAAGAGATTCAACTATTTCAATTGATCAAAAATCAAAAGTTTCAAGATTACAACAAATGTTATATAATCATAAAATCCTAGAAAAACATACAAATGAATTAAAAGCTGAAGTAGAAAATTATAAAGTTAAATTAGAAACTGTTTCAAATGAATATGATCAATTATTAACATCAAATACTGTATTAAAAACTGGTAAAGAAAAAATTCAAACTGAATTAAATGATTTAACAAATAAATTCAACTCATTATTTGAAAGAAATGTTGCTTTGAAAAAAGGAAATAAATCTTTATCATTAGAAAATTCTGATTTAAATAATCATTTATCTAAAATTCAAATTGAAAATAATGAATTTCATTTTAAAATTGAAGAATTAGATTTGAAAGTTGGTAATTTAAGAAATCAAATTAATGGTCTTGAATCTGAAATTCAAGAATTATCAGAAAATAATTCTATAAAAACAAAAGAAAATGAACATTTGAAAACAGATATTAATCGTTCTATTTTAGAAAAAATTAAATTATCTGATGAAATTAAAACTCTTAAAAAGAAATTACAAGTTGAAAAAGAAGAAAAAAAAATTATACATGAAAAATCTTTAACAAAATCTTCAATGATTCATCAAGTTCAAACCATACTTGGAACAAGCTTAATATCATTGACCAGCCCTAGTAATGATAGATTCCCTCAGAGTTTGAAACAGGATCCTAAAAAAATATCATCAGTTTTAACAAAAATTAGCACCAATGAAACATTATCTGAAAAAGTTGTTAATCTTGATATCAATGCTTATAAAGATAAAAGCATTGAAAATAAAGTAAGAGAAAAGAATGATGACATGCAAAGTGATACTGATGTTAGTAGTATTGGTATTATAGAAGCTGATAGTTCAGATAATGATACAGACTCTGAATCTGGATCAATTTCTGATGAAAGTTTGATTAAAAAAGCTTCTGAACGAGGATTAGTCGTAATTGATCAAGAAGAATATTCAACTTTAAAAGAAGAGTCAGTTTATTTGTCAACAGAAGATAGAATTAGAGATAAAGCTGCAAAAATTGGATTAGTTGTGTTAACAAGATCTGAATATGACCAAGTTGAAAAAGGTTCTAAAGTTAGAAGTATAGATGAATTGAATTCCGAAGCAGCTTCATTAGGATATCATTTACTTAGAACTTATAGAGAAAATGATAACTTAAATGATTATTTGGAAGAAGATAAAATTATTTTGGAAAGAGATCAATTTCTTCAACTTAAGAAAAAAGCTGATAATAAATTAGTTTTAACTAGAGATATAATATCTAGAAATGCATCTGATTTTAATTTGGTTGTGAAACCAGTAAATGAATTCGAGAAAATTTTGGAAATGGCAAAGATAAATGAATCAGAACTTTCTAAAGAACGTTTAATGAATCTTTGTAAAGATCAAGATTTACTTTGTATTTCTGTTACAAGATACATGAAAGATCCAAAACATAAACTGTTGATTAGTCCATATTTTGAAGATAATGTTGCAATGTCTAGAAAGACATATGATAATTTCCTAAGACTTGAAAATTTAAATATTGAAACTATGGCTTTGGATAAATTACGAGAAAATGTTAAAAAACGTGGATATGAGATAACAGAAGTTGATTATGATAATGGTATGGCTTTATCAAGTTCATTTAATAAAAATGATTCATCATTGAACCTTTATGGAGAAACAATAGATGAAGATGAAATTACTATAAATGATGATTCATCTCTGTCAAGTGTGACGGTTAATTGTTTGAAAAGATCATCTACTACAATTTCAAGACCTTCAGATATACAACATCAATCTCATTTAGGACCAGAAGAAGCTCGAGCATTATTGGCTAATATGAAATCATCGTCAAGATCCTCTATTGCTACTGGATCTACAGAAGAACCTGCATCCATAATTATTGATTCATCAGTTAGTAAAAGATTAAATGATTCAGGATTATCATTAAAGGGTAATCCTTTTAAAAACCCAACAATTAGTGCCATAACTCAAACAGTTATTGGTGAATTTCTTTACAAATATTATAGAAGTCTTGGACCATTATCAGTTATTTCGGAAAATCGTCATGAGAGGTATTTTTGGATTCATCCATATACTTTAACATTATATTGGTCGGAAGTTAATCCAGTTTTTGGAGATCCAGCTAGTAATAAAACTAGAGCTATTGCAATATGTGATGTTGAAAGTGTTGAAGATAATAATCCATTACCTCCAGGATTATATCATAAAAGTATAATTATTTATTCTCAGAATAAACAAATTACATTAACATGTCCATCAAAACTTAGACATAATATTTGGTATAATTCTTTAAGATATCTTGTTGATAAAAGTAAAGAAGGTATGAAATTTGATACCTCAGTTTCAAGAGTATTTCAAGATAATAATATTGCACGATCTTTAGATAATGGAAATCATTTCATAAAGAATAATGCAGAGTTTGAAAGAAGTAGAACTAGAAAACAATTTTTTCAAAATAAAAACAATACTTCTATGGGATTTAGTAGAGGAATGTCTTCTAAATTTCGAACAACTTTGGATTATATTCCTGAAAATCAGAGTCAAAGTACAAGTCAAATAAAACATGGTGGATTTGATAATGAAGGTCGAAGAAGATCACATTCATATAATGAACTTGACTTTTCATATAACTAGAAATAAAATTTTTGAGCCTTTTTTTTTCTTTCATTTTTTTTAATTTTCTTCTTTCAATTTTTAAAATCCAATTATTTGTTTACTCATTTATCAATTCTGTTGATTTTGGACTTTTTTTTTTGTTTTTTTTATACTTATTAGTTTATGCTAATATGATTATTTTTACTCTGTATTAATATTTTGTTCATTCAGTTCTTTATCCTATTTACTATCGTTAATTTACTTTTTTTTATCATTAATTGTGTTTTGAATTTCTAATAACTAATATTTTTTTGTTCCTATTGTTTATTTATCTATTTTAGCTTAAGTGACTAATCTTCATTCCTTTATCCATTTCAAATTCAATTTCACTTTCTCTTTTTTCGTCTTTCGTTTTCTCGTTTGTTCTGAAGCTGTGTTGTTTTATATTTCCTTCGTTTGATAATTCTATATAAAATAGATTCTATTATATTTACAATAAATACTTTTTTCAGTGAATTGAATGAAAAACAATATAAAAATAAGAAATTTCCTATTCTGGATTTTAAATTTCGGCCTAGCATCAAAGTTGACACGTGGGCACCGGCCCTCAAATACAACTTCCGACCACGCAGCTAGAACTTTTTTTTGGAAAATTTTCATAGCAATTCTAATAGGGGAAAAAATATAGCAATAGAAATAAATGAAAAATTGGAGTTTAATTTTATTTTATATTTGAGTAAATCATAAATGAAGTATTTAAAGTATTCTTGATTCTACATTTATTTATTATAATATTTGTTTTATGTTAGTTTTTCTTATTAATTATTATATTATCTTATATTGTATTAAAGGAAAGTAAGAAAAAAAGTCAAATAATTAATCAATTACTTATTAATCATGGATAGAAAAGTTAGTGCCTCAAAGGCTAAAAGAGAAGCTAAAAAAGCTGCTTCTGGTAAAAAACCAAAGAAGCTTTCCAAGAAACAATTAGCAGCTCAAGCAGCTGCTGAAAATGGTGATACTGATGAAGTTTCCAAACAGATCAATAATTTGAAATTACAACAAGATAAAGATGGTATATCAGATCGTGTTACAACTGGTGTTTTAGATTCTTTACAAACTTCAAGAGATATAAAATTATCATCGGTTTCATTATTATTTCATGGTAAAGTTTTAATTCAAGATTCTACATTAGAATTAAATTATGGTAGAAGATATGGTTTATTAGGTGCTAATGGATGTGGAAAATCTACATTTTTAAGAGCAATAGCTGCAAGAGAATATCCAGTACCTGAATCAATTGATATTTATTTATTAAATGAACCTGCAGAAGCTTCTGAATTATCTGCTTTAGATTGGGTTGTAACTGAAGCTAAAAATGAATTAAAAAGATTAGAAGATTTAGTTGAAAAAATTTTAGTTGAAGATGGTCCAGAATCTCCAGTTTTAGAAGATTTATATGAAAGAATTGATGAAATGGATCCTGATACTTTTGAATCAAGAGCTTCAATAATTTTAATTGGTTTAGGATTTAATTCAAAAACTATTAAAAAGAAAACAAAAGATATGTCTGGTGGTTGGAAAATGAGAGTTGCTTTATCAAAAGCTTTATTTGTTAAACCAACATTATTATTATTAGATGATCCAACAGCACATTTAGATTTAGAAGCTTGTGTTTGGTTAGAAGAATATTTAAAAAGATGGGATAGAACTTTAGTTTTAGTTTCTCATTCTCAAGATTTTTTAAATGGTGTATGTTCAAATATGATTGATATGAGAGAAAATAAAATTATGATGTATGGTGGTAATTATGATTCATATATTAAAACTAGAACCGAACAAGAAACAAATCAAATGAAACAATATGCAAAACAACAAGATGAAATTGTTCATATTAAAAAATTTATTGCAAGTGCAGGTACTTATTCAAATTTAGTTAGACAAGCAAAATCAAGACAAAAAATTTTAGATAAAATGGAAGCTGATGGATTAATTAAACCTGTTCAAGCAGAAAAAGTTTTTAGTTTTAGATTTCCAGATATTGAAAAATTACCACCACCAGTTTTATCTTTTGATGATATTAATTTTGCTTATGATGGTAAACCAGAAAATAATTTATATGAACATTTAAGTTTTGGAGTTGATATGGATTCAAGAATTGCATTAGTTGGACCAAATGGTGTAGGTAAATCAACATTATTAAAATTAATGACAGGAGAATTAAATGCTCAAACAGGTAGAGTTTCAAAACATACTCATATTAAAATTGGAGTTTATTCACAACATTCTGCAGATCAATTAGATTTAACAAAAACTCCATTAGAATTTGTTCGTGATAAATTCAGTAGTATATCTCAAGATTTTCAATATTGGAGAGGACAGTTAGGTAGATATGGTTTAACCGGAGAAGGACAAACATCTCAAATGGCAACATTATCAGAAGGTCAAAGATCAAGAGTTGTATTTGCATTATTAGCATTAGAAGCACCAAATATATTATTATTGGATGAACCTACTAATGGTTTAGATATTCCAACAATTGATTCATTAGCAGATGCTATAAATGCATTTAATGGTGGTGTTTGTGTAGTTTCACATGATTTTAGATTATTAGATAAAATTGCAAAAGATATTTTTGTTGTTGAAAATAAAACTTGTACAAGATGGGATGGATCAATCTTAGATTATAAGAAGAAATTAGCTAAAAACATTGTTTTATAAGTAAAGTTATATTTAAAATTACTTATTCAAATAATTTTCATAGAAGTTTTCAAAATCCAGCATCATTATTATCATAATCATATAAATTTCTGGTTCTTGACAGTTTAATTTTTTTTTGTCTGTTTATGTTTATGTGATATCATTAATTTTGTTTTGAAAGCCAGTGATTTATTAATTTATACAAATTTATACAAATTTATACAAAATATATTCATTTCCTTAATTCATAAAATAATAATCTGTTATTATCTATAAAGATAACAGATAATGAAATTTAATCTCATATTTAACATATTTAACTATTTTACGTCACTACAGTACTCTGAATGCGCAAAAGAAAGCTACACGCGAAATGTCTGCGCGAAAGTAAAAAAAAAAAAAAAACTTGAAGCCACAAATGAGGTACTGCGTATGTAAAATCCGTTTTTGGAAAATAACTAAAAAAGAACATCCGCAGTCGGATTTCAGGAAATAAACCTACGGAAAAAGAATTTATTTAGTACTTCAAACGGAGAGCATGTGACTGGTTTTATTATCGGTTTTCGGAAGAACGTCGCAGCCGTGTTCCGCGGGCCTGGAGCTGTCAGAATGCACCGGAAACCAATCAAAAATACCGAAAACGGCAATCGGACGGCAAATGACTATCGCAAGCCACTATGAAATTGAAGAAACTGATGAAGGAAGTAGCTGTGATTTATCTATCACGGAATTTGGTGATTTGTTTGCTAAAAGCCCATTCAAATAGGAGAAATTTAGACTGGCTTTGCCTTATTGTTTCAATCAATGAATGAGAAATAGAAGCAGCAGTAGATTAAATCAACACACATAAATAAATAAATATTTACTTTTTTATTGAATCCAATACTAATTCTTATTGTTAATTATTGTTAATTTACGTTTTTTTTTTTATTTTTCTCAAGTTCTTATAGAGAGCTCTTTATTTAATTTTATTAATTAGTTTTTTTTTTTTTTACCAAAAATGAGTTTTAAAGGGTTTACTAAAGCTTTAACAAGAGCTCCAACAACAATAAGACAAAAATTCAATAATGGTACTCAAACAAAAGATTTAGTTTATGTTGATGCAGAAAGAAGATTTACGGAATTAGAAACAGAAACAAAAAAATTAAGTGAAGAATCAAAAAGATATTTTGCAGCTGTTAATGGTATGTTAGATCATCAAATTGAATTTTCAAAAGGAATTGAAGAAATTTATAAACCAATTAGTGGTAAAATTAGTGATCCAAATTCAATTATTCAAGAAGGTAATCCAGAAGGTATTAAAGCTTCAGAATCTTATAGAGCTGTAGTTGCAGAATTAAAAGAAACTTTAAAACCAGATTTAGAATTAATTGAAAGTAGAATTATTGGACCTGCAAATGAATTATTAACAATTATAAATAGAGTTAAAAAAATGGCAACAAAAAGAAATCATAAACAACTTGATTTAGATAGACATTTAAATTCAATGAAAAAATATGAAAATAAAAAAGAACAAACTGCAAAAGATATTGAAAAATTAAGTAAAGCTCAAACTAATGTTTCTATAGCTCAAGAAGAATATGATTATTATAATAATTTATTAAAAACAGAATTACCAACATTATTTCAATTACAAGCACAATTCTTACAACCATTATTTGTTTCATTATATTATATGCAATTAAGTATATTTTATACATTATTTAATAGAATGGAAGAATTAAAAATTCCATATTTTGATTTAAATTCAGATATTCTTGAAGCTTTTAATTTTAAAAAAGGTGATTCTCATGAAAAAGCAGATTCTATTGGTATAACACATTTTAAATTAGGTCATGCAAAATCTAAATTAGAAGCAACAAAAAAAAGATTTGGACAAACTAAAGCAGAAGAAGCAAATGCAAATTCTATTGCAAATTCAAATTCTGCTCAATTACCACCATATTCACCAAATAATCAATTACCTCCATATTCTGCACAGCAGCCCGTTGGTTATCAACAACCTACAAATTATGGAATCCCTCAACAACAAACTCAACAACAACCAATGGGTTATGGAATTCCAGTTCAACAAACTGCAAGTCCTGTTTATGGTCAACAACCACAACAAGTACCTCAGCAAGCAACAGGATATGGAATTCCACAACAACAACAACAACAACAACAACAACAAATTCCATTAACTGCTCAAAGTACTATAAGTACAAGCAGTGGAGCAGATATGAGTTATGGAACTAATATGACATCAACATCAGCATCAACTTCAACACCAATTCCAGGACAGTTTATGAAAGTTGAAACATGTACAGCATTATATGATTATACAGCTCAAGCTCAAGGAGATTTATCTTTCACAGCTGGTTCAATGATTGAAATTATTCAAAGAACTCCAGATGTTAATGGATGGTGGACAGGTAAATTAGTATCTAATGGTTCAACTGGAGTCTTTCCAGGTAATTATGTTCAATTAAATCCATAAAATATTTTACTTTTTGTATATTTTTTTGTTTTGTATATCCATATAATTTTTATCCTCTTCTTTCTCTATACTTTTTTCTTATATTTTATAATATATATTTTTGAAGCATGAGCAAGGAGCATAAAGCAAGAATCAAGTGGTAAAATCATCATCACCAGCCACATTACAACATTTTCACACTCGCCACATCTAAACTTCACTTTTTACTAAAGCCACCACCCTCGTAACTTTTAACATCCGACCATTGATCATCTGACTTACACGGCTTTCCGGTGGTTCTGGTTCTGGTTCTGGTCCGCCGCTCGCTCTGTTTCCGTTTCTTCGCTTTCTTCGCTTTCTTCGCTTTTCTCCTCGCTGCTCTGGAATTAGTGCCATTGTTTGTTTTGTATTACTACGCTCAATACTCACTTCCAATACTCATACTCACTCTATGCAATATATTCAATGTTCTATTCAATATATATATATTAATGTAATTAATTCAAATATAATTCTGTATATTCATTAGTATTTTGTATTTAGTATTTAGTATTTAGTATTTTGTATATTATATATCTAGTATATTATATATATATTTATCATATATTTATCATATCTTGATATATCATTTCTTTAATGGATAGTCATTACCATAAACACTCTTCTTCTATTTGAATCTTATATATCTAATCCAGCTAATTCAATCAGTCTCTGCTATTCTACAAAATCTAAATATTTATATTTATCTATCAATATTATACCTCAGCCACTGCTATTCATTAATAAATATCATTAATAATATCATTAATAATATCATCAATAATATCATTATCACTCTTCATTCTTTTTATCAAATATATTCAGGTCAATTCTATTAAAAAAATATTATAGAAACTTTTAAGACTCTATAAATTATACATTATACTCAAGTTTACTCTCGCTTTTTAAAATAACAATTTCTTCTCTTGTTCCTTTTTCTTTTTCTTTTTGTTTTTGTTTATTCTTTTTCTTATATCAATTACATATTCAAAAAAAAAATTTTTAAATTTATAAATATAATTTATCAATAAAATTTTAATTTTTTAATTTTTACATTAATGACTACCAATTCATCAACAAATATTGATTTAAATCTTGAAATTTCAAATAAAAATCAAATTAATATTGATAATTATTTAAATAAAGCTGGTTTTCATATAACTTATTCAAATTTAAAAAAATTAGATCAATTTAATAAAGATAAAAAAATGACTAAAGATGATTTTAATTCAATCAATTCTTTAAATCAACTTCAATCTCAATCTAAATCTCAATCTATATCACAATCACAATTACAATCAATATCTAAATCTCAATCTCAATCAAATTCCAAGTTTATTTCTTTATCAAAATCAAATGATGAATTATCTTCAAATAATAATATAAATAATAATAATAATAAAAATAAAAATGTAATTTTAACAATCAGAGCTCAAACTACAAGCTCAAATGATAATATAAACAATCATATCAATAATAATAATAATAATCATAATAATAATCATAATCATAATCATAATCATACAATAAATCATAATATTCCAAGATCTTTACATACAACTCCAGATTTAACCGCTCATACTTCAATACCTGATAATCTTATAAATTCACCAACTTCTTCTACTACTATTTCTACTACTAATCATTCAATTACATCCAATAATAATATTGATAATATCATTGATCCCAATAATAATAATAATAATAATAATAATAATAATAATAATCAAAATGAAGATGATAACTCTTTCACTTTCGAATCAAAATTAGATGATAATCAACCTATATCCCAAAATAATTTCAAAAATAATTCACAGATATTAAGCACCAATACAAATATTATTCAAAATGATATTCAAAATATTAATCAAATTACTGCCATTAATACAAATACAAATACAAATAACAATAATAATAACAATAACAATAACCAAAATGATACTGCTGCAAGTTTGGAAATTGATAGAATTAGAGCTTCATTTTTATCAAAAAGAGAATTAAAAAAAAAGACAACAACAACTTTAATTAATAATGTAAATATTGATCCAAATGATCAATCTATTGTTAAAGAAGGTCATAGAAATTATATGATGGCTTATAATATGTTAACTGGTATTAGAGTTGCTGTTTCAACTTGTAATGGTTTAATGTTACCTTTAAAAGATGAAGATTTTTATAATTCAAGAAAATTAACTTTTGATATAATTGGTAATGAATTAACTCCTTCATCAAAATATGATTTTAAATTTAAAGATTATTCCCCTCAAGTTTTTAGAGAATTAAGATCAATTTTTGGTTTAGATCAAGCTGATTATTTAATGAGTTTAACTGCAAAATATATTTTAAGTGAATTAGCTTCTCCAGGTAAATCAAGATCTTTTTTTTATTATTCAAGAGATTATAGATTTATTATTAAAACTATTCATCATTCTGAACATAGACAATTAAGAAAAATTATTAAAGATTATTATTTACATGTTAAAAAATATCCAAATACTTTAATTTCTCAATTTTATGGTTTACATCGTTTAAAAATGCCATTTAATGGTATTAATGGTGTTAGAAAAGTTCATTTTGTTGTAATGAATAATTTATTTCCACCACATAAAGATATTCATAAAACTTATGATTTAAAAGGTTCAACATTTCAAAGATTTACTGATGAAGAAAAATCAAAAAAAAGGGGTAAAAAAACAATTGTTTTAAAAGATAAAAATTGGTTAAATGATAATTCAAGAATTAAATTAGGTCCTGATAAAAGAAATTTTTTTTTAAATCAATTAAATGCTGATGTTGAATTATTAAAAAGATTAAATATTATGGATTATTCTTTATTATTAGGTATTCATGATGTTAATATTGGTAATAGAGATGATTTAACTGGTCAAAAATTAAGTGTTTTTGCTCCACCTGATAATGCAACTAAATTTACAATTAAAAGAACAAATCCAACTCAAATTAATAGATTTGAAGATTTACCTGTAACTGAATTTCCTGATAGAGCTAAATTCTTTTTTTATGGTGATGATGGTGGTATTAGAGGTACAAATGAAAATAATGATAATAATGATGAAATTTATTATCTTGGTATCATTGATTGTTTAACAAATTACGGTCTGATAAAACATATGGAAACATTTTGGAAATCTTTAAGTCAAAATAGAAAAACTATAAGTGCAGTACCTGCTAATGAATATGGTGATAGATTTTATAAATTTATAATTGATGCTGTTCAACCAAAAACTGAATCTGTTAAAAATAGAATTAGAAGTTTAAGTAGGTGTAGTAATACTGATCTTCGTAATAATTCAAATGAAAATTTAAATGATAACTCAAATTTAAATGAAAAACAAAGTTATAATAATAATAATAATGAAGATAATAATAATAATAAAAGTAATAGTAAGAATAAAATTAATGAAAATTCTCAGAACTTATTAGTAAACAAAGGTAAAGAAAAGGAAAATGAAATAATACTGGATGATACTAATGAAAAATCAAATTATTCAGATTTTAAGCCATATAAAGACTAAATTTAAACTAAAATAAAAAAATATTACATTCTCAATTTTGTAAAGGATTTATAACTTAAATACTATTCTTTTTCAAAAATTTCCTTATTTCAATCAACATCACATATTTATTAAATTTTTAAATGGTTTAATTATTTCAATAATAAAACAGATAGCTTTTTGCTTTTTAATGGTTTTATATTTAAGAAAATATATTGTTCAAACTTCCTGCAATAGTTTTAATTATCTAATATACAATATAAAGCTTAGGATTTTAAATTTAAATTATATTATTTATGCTATTTATACTATTTATACTATTTATACTATTTATACTATTAGTTTTTTATTCATTTCTAAATGACAGAATAAGATCTGTCATTATTATTTTTGGTTCTATAATTTACCTTTAGTAATAATTTTTTTTTTTTTTTCTGTTTTTTTATTTTGCTTTTTAATTTTATTTACAGAACATTTAATATATCATTTAGTTAATTTGGATAATAATCAATTTTCATTTATTTTAATTTTCTAGTTTAATTTCCAGTTTCTTGTTTTTTTAATTCTCTTTCATAGATATAGTATATAGTTTTATTGGTATATAAACTATTTAATTATAAATTAAAATTTTATAAAAACAAAACAAAAGTATTTAATTAAAATAATATATAAAAAGTAAATAAGTAAATAAATAAGTATATAAGTATATAAATAGACAAATTATAAAGATAAAGAATGATATAAAGGAGAGAAAAAAGTTTATTTATAAAAATAGAATAATAATTGATAAAGATTATTAATATATTGATTGAGTTATGAAATTATTGAAAGAGATTATTTTAAATTATTTTAGTAATTGATTGATTGTATTAAGATATATATATATAATTAAAAAAAAATTAACAACAATTAGATTTTGAATTTGGTTGATCAATTGATAGACCATTATTTGAATTTTGATTTAATTGATCATTATTAACTTTTTCTTGAATTAAACCAGCTAATTGAAAAAAAATTTCATCAACATTTTGATTACTTTTTGCACTTGCTTCTATAAAAGGTATACCTAATTCTTTTGCTAAATTTTCACCTTGTTCTTTTGAAATTACTCTTGAATCAGTTTCATCAGATTTATTACCAACTAACATTAATTGAGCATCATCATTAGCATGTTGATTAACAGTATTAAACCAATTTCTAACATTTTCAAAAGTTCTTTCATCAGTTACATCATAAACTAAAATAATACCCATTGCACCTCTATAATAAGCAGTTGTTATAGTTCTAAATCTTTCTTGACCTGCAGTATCCCAAACTTGTAATTTAATTCTTTTACCATTTATTTCTATAGTTCTAATTTTAAAATCAATACCAATTGTTGTAATAAATGAAGGATTAAATTTATCTTCAACAAATCTTAATAAAAGACATGATTTTCCAACACCAGAATCACCAACTAATAATAATTTCATAATCATATCATATGATCTTGAAGGAGTATTTCTTGGAGCAGCCATTATGATATATTATATTATATTATATATATATATATATATTATATTTGATAGATTATAATTATTTTAAGGATTAATTCTATGAAAGGGCTTATATTGAATATAGTAAACTAATTTATGAATTGATATTGAAGTAATATGTGATTCTTGTAGATATGATTGTTATTGATATATATGTGAATATAATTCTTCTGGTTATCCAAACTTGATTCTAATTTAATTCTGATTTAATTCTGATTTAATTCTGATTCTGATTCTGATTCTGATTCTAGTTCTTCAATTGAATATCTTATCAAAAAATAGATGAATTTCTCTGTTGATAATTGAATGAATCTGAAACTGAAAGGGAAATCAACGAAGGGAAACGAAGCGAAGTGGAAGAAGTTGAAAGTGCCGCTGTTAAAAGGTGAAAGTGCGAGCAGTGCCAAAAGTGCCACTGCTGCTGTTTTCAACGCCGGCAACGCGAGCCACGCGAAATGAAAAAAAAACAGAAAACAGAACGGTCACGTGGCGGTGGTGCCAAAGTGGGACAGGGACGGCAATCAGGGACACGGAGTGTCATAAATGGGTCAGTGGGACAACAGTTGCAACAATCCAGGACCAGTAGGACAGCGGGACACGAAGGTGGTTTTTCCAGTGCAGCTAGGACACGGGACAGTGGGACACCTAGGTCAACCGGTGTCAAAACACCGGACAGACCGTCCTGTTCTTGGTATATTTCCTCCATTGCTCCTTAAGCGCATATTTCCGCATGCTTCCGCCGCGGCGCCCCTTTCGCGTGCGTCTCCTATCTGGACCGGCGCCGTTTCTGCGGGTCTTCTTCTGCCTCTACGCAAAGTGCACGCTCTTCCAAACTTATCTCAAACTCAAATCCCCAGAATTCCCCAGAATTATCAAGAATTATCAAGAATAATCAAAAATAATCAAGAAACATTAAAAGATATAAAACAAATTCTATAAAAGAAGTTTAAGATCTTCAATATATTCATCATGCTTTTATCTCACTCATGATCTTAAATGATTTATTAAATATTAAAATATTGATAAGATATACAATAAAAGAGAAATATTTTAAATATAAAAGCATATTCATCAATTTAAAATAATATCAATTATTTTATTATCTTTATTCATCTTTATTCATCTTTATTCACCTTTATTGTCCAATAGTGGGTATCTCTTTTAATACATTTAAATAATATTACTTTATTAAATCCCCCACAATTTTAAAAAAATTAAAAAATGATTATTAAATAATTAGGGGGAAAATATTAATAATATGTAAAATAATATAAATACTTCTCTATTTCATACTCTTTTTTTTTTCAATCAAATCTTTAATTTTAATATCTTCACTTTTATTCTTATCATCTTTTTCTTATCTCTTTCATATCACTTTATTTATATATAAAAATGTCAACAAATTCAAATTTATTAATTAAAAAATTTAATCTTTTACCAATTCATATTATTAAACAAATATTTAATTATATTCCATTATATCAATTAAATCAATTATCAAATTCTTCAAATTTTATTATAAAATATATCTCAATTTTAAAATTATATAAATATTTATCAATATTTAATATTAAAAATAATTTATCTTTAATAACAACTGAAAATATAAATAAAAAATCATTTGGTACTTTAAATATAAATTTAAAAAATTTTAATTTAATCTCCTTATCTAAATCTTTAAATTTAAATCTTGATTTCTCTAATGATAATGATAATGATAATAATAATAATAATAATAATAATAATAATAATGAATCAATTGATTTAATAAATTTAATTGAAAATTTTAAAAATTCTGATTTTAAAAATTTAATCTCAATTAAATTCATTAATAAATCAAATAATTGGAAAATTTTTGAAAATTTTTTAAATAATTCAAATAATTTTAAAAATCTTATTAATTTAAATATTTCTGAAAATTTTTTAAAATTAAATAATTATAATAATTTAAATTTTAATAATCTTAAAAATTTTATTAATTTAAAATTCTTAAATTTATCAAAAAATAAATTTAATTTATTTGATTTAAATTTTTTAAAAAATTTAATAAATTTAAAATATTTAAATCTTTCTAAAAATTATTTTTTCTTATATAATAATAATAATTTTCAATATTTCTCAGATTTTGATTTTTTAAATAATTTAAAAAATTTAAATTATTTAAACCTTTCAGATAATTATTTAAATAAAATTCCAATGAATTTAAAATTTTTAAAAAATTTAAAAACTTTAAATTTATCTCATAATAAAATCTCAATTTTAGAAAATTTAAATAATTTAGAAAATTTAGAAAATTTAAATTTATCTTCAAATTCTTTTAAAGAAATTTCAAATAATTTAAATAATTTAAATAATTTAAAAAATTTAAAAAATTTAAAAATTTTAAATTTTTCAAGAAATAAATTAAAAAATAATATTAAAAATTTATTTAATTTAATTAACTTAAAAAAATTAAATCTTTCATATAATTCAATTTCAAT
This sequence comes from Ascoidea asiatica, assembly GCA_001600695.1. Lineage (NCBI taxonomy): Eukaryota > Fungi > Ascomycota > Saccharomycetes > Ascoideales > Ascoideaceae > Ascoidea > Ascoidea asiatica. The sequence goes on from BCKQ01000019.1 coordinate 143,935, forward strand.
TATAAATTATAAACATTCTTTTAAAAATTTAATTTATCTTAATTTATCTTTTAATCCAATTAAAATCCTTGATATTAATAAAATTTATTTAAAACATATTAATTTAGTTAATTTAATTAATGTTAAATTAAATGATAATCAAATTAATCAAATTTTAAAAATTAATTCAAATATTAAAATTATTAAAAATGAAACATATTTCAAAAATCGTTCAAGAAGATCTTCAAATGTTGAAAAAAAATCTTTAATTTGTCATTGATTTAACTACCTACTCCTTAAATGGGGTTTCAGATGATATTTTGATGAAGATAATGATTAATCAAAAAGTTAAAGAGGAATTTATGCTCATATATTTGCATATAGTAAATTTGCTGTGATTTGTGATTAAGAATCTTATATTAATTCATACAAGATTTAGTGAGAAATGAATTAGAATATAATGGATGAAGATTTAATTGAGAATTGAAATGTGGATTGAAGTATTAAATTCAATGACATAAACTTATATATAGTAATTTTTAATAAATGAAATGAAATGAAATGAAATAATAGATAAATTTATATTAATTTTGATTTCTTAAAATTTGATTAACTTTATTTTTTATTGAAGGATCAAAAGGATGTCTTAATAAAAGAGTATAAATATTTTCAGGTAATTTAGCTATGAAACTTATTGATAATTTTATAATTTCTTTACTTTTTAAATTTGGAAATTTTCTTAATAATTGCATTGGAGAATTTGAATTCATAATTTGATTTCTAATTAAAATTAATTGAGAAATTATAAATAAAATATTCATATGAATACCATAAGCAAATAAAAAATCCCATAATATTAAAACTTCAGATAATGGTGGTGTACAAGCACATAAAGTTAATACAGATGGAAATGCATAAATTTCTGGTTTTAATAATTTTAAAGATAAATATGAATGTAATTTTGGATCAATAATTTTTAAAATTATATCAACTAATATTGAACCTGTATGAACACCATCAATTGTTGAAGTTATATATAATGGAGAAAAATTTGTAAGTAATGAATAAAAAAGACTAAAAGCTTCAGGTTCAGATTTTGAGATATATAAGAATGGAGCAGCAATTATATTCATACCTTGAACATAAGGAGATAAAATTATTTTATTTTTTTTTATATATGATAAAGATTGTGATTGAAATTGAGATTGTAATAAATTATTAAAATTTAAAGAAGGATTTTCAATACAATGAGCAAAAACTGAAAGTAATCTTATTAAACTTGATTCAGAAACTTTATTTAAAAAATCTTTATCTTTTGTTAAAGTTCTAAAAGAATCATTTTTAATTTTTGAATAAGATAATGGAAATTTTTTTGAATTAATTATATTTAAATAATCTTTAGTATTAATTTTTGAAATTCTTAATAATATTGACCAAACATAAACTCTATATGGACATTGATCATAACCTTGAGGAATTTGAAGTCCATCAACAAGAATCATATATCTTAATTGAGATAAACCAGTTTTTATCATAATTTGATTTGAGCTTAGAAATTGTTCAATTGAATCTTTTCTTCTACTTCTTTTATTTGAAGAAATTGGTCTCAGAAAACTTTGAGGAGTTTGTAAAGAATCAGACATTTGAGTAATAATATTAATAATAATAAGAATAGTAATTGATGGATATAAGAATGTGATATATGAAAATAGATAATCTATTTTATTTCATCAATTGAATTTGTATATGATTTCATTTATAATTTTCTGAATAACTCTTGAATGAACTTCTTTTATCAATTCAAATCAATTGATTCTCATTTTCATTTTATTTTTGATTTTGATTTTGATTTTGATTTTGTTGTCATTTTCAATTCTTTTCTTTTCTTCAGCGCTTAAATTCAAATTTGGACCAGAAATGGAAATATAAACAACGGATAGAGCACCGGAAATGTTTCAAGGATGGTATGCGGATATGCGGATACTTTGGCAAGGAAAAATATAAAATATCCCGGAAGTGTGCGGAAATTAAATCCAGGGACGGATTGGAAAAAGACGAAAAATAAAAATAAAAATAAAAATAAAAACAAAAACAAAACACAGCAAAAGTGAAAAGAAGAAGAGGAAAAGAAGCAGAAGAAGAGAAGAAGAGAAGTAGTGAAATAAGTAAGATAATTAAACAATACTAAGATAATAATAACTGTAATATATAATAATAATAATAATAATAATAATAATTGGAATATTTGGAATAAAAATGAAATTAACTAGATTTCTTATGAAACTTTCCATGGAAACAGTTCAAGTTGAACTTAAAAATGGTACAATTGTATCTGGAACAATATTAAATGTATCACCATCAATGAATATATCTTTAAAAAATGTTAAAATGACAATAAAGGATAGAGATCCTCAACTTTTAGAATTTATGAATATAAGAGGTAATAATATTAGATTACTTATATTACCAGATTCTTTAAATTTAGATACACTTTTAATTGATGAAATACCTAAGAAACATAAATCTAAAAGTCAGAATCAGAATCAGAATCAGAATAAATCTGGTGGAGTTTCTAAACCTGTAAGAAGACCTGGAGCCAGACGATGAAGCTTTCACCAGAGTAAAATGAAGTGAATCAGTTTCAATTAAATATCTATATAGAACACTAGCTATAATATAACAATCAAGTAACAATCAAGGAACAATCAAGGAACTACACTATAAAGCATCGAGACAGATAAGTAAATAACTAAATAACTAAATAACTAAATAAAAATAATAAAAAAGTTGAACAAAAGAGCAAAAAAGAAGTGGTCCAGGAGGGGTTCGAACCCACGACCGTCGCGTTCCTCACACGACCGTGACATTAACACAAACGTTTGTCATGAACGGTTATAAGCACGAAGCGCTTACCTCTGCGCCACAAGACCAATTCTTGTAAAAACAACATTAAAAACTGGTTTTATTCAGTATACGACTAATTTAAAATTTTTTATATATGAAGTTAGTTATACTGTCAGATATTGTTTATTAAATTATGAAAGTCATTGAAATATTATTATATAAAGTATTTGTTTTGGATTGATTGAGAGATTTTGATAAATAAATATTATAAGAAAATACTAATGGAAAAAGAAAAGTATTATTAATCAATTTCAATTATAGGAATCTAACATCTTTTTTTGTTTGTTTGTTTGTTTGTTTGTTTGTTTGTTTGTTAAATGAATGAAATTATTGAAGTTAAGAAAAAAAGAGATAATTGAATTTTATAATTTGAAAATTTTAAAATTTCAGAACCATTTGAAATATCTTTAATACCTCCATTTGATTTTTTCGATTTATCATCTAACATATTTTCTGTTTTTTTTAAAGTACCTTTAACATCATGATAATCATAATTTATAATTTCATTTTTTAAACCTGAAGTACAATCAATTTTACCACCTCTAATAATTGAAGTATTATCTTCCATTCCAATCCATTTATTACAATCAAATAAATCTGATGAACTTTTAATAATTGCAGATCCTCTAACTAATTTTAATTTATTTAAACTTGTTTCTTTAAAATTTCCAATAAATTCAATTGCTCCACCAATTGTAATTAATTTTGGTAAAAAATTAATTTTTGAAATTCCAGTATTATTTAAAATCATTAATCCACCATTAATTTCAGTTATTGAAGGTAATTCAATATCTTTTAAATTAAAATTTTCAATAATACTTAATGTACCACCAATTGTTTTTAATTTTGGAATTTTTAATGATGAAAAATTATTTTCAATAAATCCTGCAGATGAATTAACATATTCAATATTTGACATATTTATTGCCATTGTATCTCTAATAGTAATATTATTTGCCCAATTTAATTGTGATAAATTAACTATAACATTTTTTGCATTAGCTTGAATCATTAATTCTTCATTAATTTCATTAACATTTGTTGAAATTGATTCTAAAAATCTATTATTATTAATATTTAAAATATTTAATTTTTTAACATCATCTTTTAAATTAAATCCAACTAATGAAGTATCTGAAATTATAATATTATTAATTTTATCAATACCAGAATCAAAAGAAATTGTGGATAAAATTGGTAAAATTTTCCAATTAATTGTATCAACATTTTTTAAATATGGAAATGAAATTGATGTTAAAGATGTTAATTCTTTTAAATATAAATTATTACCAATTTTATTTAAATGTGGAGCAATAATTCTAACTAAATTACTAACATTTTTTATAATTAAATCACCAGAAATTGATTGTAAAGTACCTAAATCAATTATTGGATCTTGAAATTCATTAATTATTAAAGAACCTTGAATTTTTGTACATTTATCAATAATTGAATTTAAATCACCTTGATGTTTAATTGAATAATCTTTTCTTGTACAAATTTCATTAATTGCTTCTTTTTCAAAACCATTTGGTACATCTTTTATATTGGTATTTGTATTAGAATTTGAATTTGAATTTGAATTTGAATTATTTTTATTATTAAGTTGTTTATTAATATCTTTATCATCTTCATCAGTTGCATAAGTATATTCAGTTGAATATTTTGGATCATTATAAATGATTTGTTCATTATTATTAATTTGATTTAATCTTTGATGAAAATTATTTGAATCATTATCATTATTATTATTATTGATATTAATATCTGAATTTGAATTAAGATTTGAATTAAGATTTGAATTAATATTTGAATTAATATTTTGATTTACATTATAATCAGATAATTTTAAAGAATGATTTAAATTAATTAAATAAGTTAATACAAAAAGTAATTTTACTTTTGATAAAATCATTTTAAAAAAAAAAGAATTTAGAATTTAGAATTTAGAATTTAGAATTTAAAATTTTAATTGAAATTGAATAGAATAAGAATAAGAATTGATAAAATTTATAAAATTTTATTTGATTCTAATGAAATTCTTATAAAAATTTCATAAAATTTAATAAATTATTATAAAATTATAATAAAATTATTATAAAATTATAATAAAATTATAATAAAAGTATTATAAAATTATGATAAAATTAAAAGGAATTGAAACTGACTTAATAAGGAATAAAATATCAATTTTATTATCAAAAACACATCTTTTTTTTCAATTTCCTGATAGTTGTTACACAAAACTACTCAGCATTCATAAATTCAATATATGGACATTTTCAAGAGGAATAAAAATTGTAATGAAATTACACAATGGAAATCATAATCCAGTTGAAATAACTTGGAATAACTTGAAATAACCTGGAATAAACTGACGATTGAGGATTCAAAAGCAGCAAAAGCAGCGAGAGCAACGAAAGCAGCAAAAGCAAAAACATCAGAAGAAATTCCTAGAAGCCATGAAGAAAAAAAGCTGTTTGATCATTTTTGTGAATGAAGATTTGAAGAAATTGAGACTTCAATAAAAGGTTTTGTGTTTTATTCAGAAGCAGAAGAAGCAAAAACAGCAGAAATAAAAACAAAACAAAACAAAACATTAAAAATCTAAAAAAGGAAATAAAAATTGGAAATGTCGAAAGTGATTGAAAAATAATAATCATGTGATTTTATGGTCGGAACTGAAAAAAGACCCGTAAATCTGGTCTCTTTAAAAAAAAAAAAAAAAAAAAAAAAGACCCACAATTCTGGCGTTGGTTTCAAAACTTAAAAAATATATAAAATATTGTAAAATTATAGAATAAATGAAATAAATGAAGAATGGAGAAATAATCTATATTTATATTTGTATTTTATTTATATTTGTAATCTGATATGGTGAATATATTTCAATTTAAGGGAATAAAGATTTCTTAAAGGGTTGATATAGATAATGGCATGTTGAGTGAAGGTCATAACTCAAGTTAATGAATAGTGATATATAATAAATGATATAAATGATATAACAAATGATAAAAAAGATAATTGATAAATGAAAATAGTATATAAAAACAATCAATAAGTGTGATAAAAAAGTAAATAATTTGGAATAACTAACCACCCAGATAATCAATACCCAAATACTAAACAAAAACTAAACAAAAAGTAAACAAACATAGAAAAAATACTAAGATTATATTCGTAATTCACTAGTTAAAATAATTTTTTGAAACAAAAACTAGAGAAATAAAACCAAACCGAGATAGAATAGAAACAACATTAAACCAAAAAATAAAGAATAAAGAATAAAAAGATAAAGATTAAAAAAAGAGTAGATAATAAAATATACTACATACAAAAAACAAAATACAAAATACAACAAACTCATAATATATAATAATATATAATATCAATAATAAAATCAAACATTAACATTATTTAATCAGATAATAAATGAATATTTTCTTTTATTATTATTATTTTTTTGATCTTCTAAAGAAACTTCTTCTTTTTTTCTTTTTTAAATCTTTATTAACTGTTGGAGCTTTATAAATTGCCTGTTCAATTGGTTTTTTACCATTCATATTTATATTCATATTCATATTTTGATTATATTCTGAAGGTTGTTGTTGTTGTTGTTGTTGTTGTTGTTGTTGTTGTTGAATTGGTTTTGCAAAAGAGTTTATACCATCTTCTTCTTCAATTGTATCATTTGCATATGGATTTTGATAATTATTATAATTATTATTACTAGATGGATAATTATAATTTGAAGTTAATTGATAATATGATGGTCTTGGTTGCCAACCATAAATTGGAGTTTCAATTGAATCTTTTAAATATGAATCACCATAAATTGCATATTCAAAACTTCTTATAGTATCTAAAGGTCTTTCATCTCTTGATCTTGCTGGATTTGAAATATCTGGTTTAATAATTGAATTACCAAAAATATCTTTTGATAAATTACCATTTAAACTTAAATTATTTAATGACTTTTTAATTTCAAAATCTTTTGCTTGAGATTGAGCTTGTTCAAAAGGTTGATCTTCATTAACTGCAGATAAAATTGGATCATTTAAATCATTTAAAGTTCTAATTTTTAAATGTGCTCTATCCTTTTCAGTTATTTTTCCCATATTTTTTTTCGCAGAATTATTTGAAGATGTTGATGATCTTCTGAAATGCATTTTGGACTATATTTTTTATTTTTTTAATCTTTTATTGTATGTATATATATTAAAGTATATAATAATATACTTGAATATAATTGAATGAAATAGAATATAGTTGAATGAATAATATAAAATTTATTACTATATAAAGTTAATAAGAAATAATAAGTTAAGTGAATAAATAAATTATATATTATATAAAGAATGAATTACAAAAATAAAAAATAAAAACAGGGAATCACTAAATATATATAACAAACTAATAAATAAATAAAGTATGTGTAGTATTCAAAGTGTATAATTACTTTAAAGTATTATTAAATCAACCAATTTTTTTTCAAGGAACAAACCTGTATATTTAAGAAAATTCATATTTTTATTTTATCAATTTATTTATTATTGATAAAAGTATGGTGGAATCTTTGAACTAGATGGATAAATTTATGATGAAATAAATCAGATACGAGTAATGGTTAAGATATTCATTTTTAAGCTGATAGAATTCTTAGACTAAAAAAACAATAATAAAGTAAAGCCAGAGAAATAGTAGTAAGTAATTAATGGAGTATATTAATTGCTGTAAAAACAGGCTTATTTCCTTGAATCTCAGTATTTCAATTGACTATTATTGATATTATTATTGATGTTTATCATTCAAATATTTGGCCTAGCCATTTGATGAAATATTGAACAATTGTTAAATAAGATCCAAAAAATTGTGAGATAATTTACTACCAATTTTCATAATAAGAAATTGCTTTAAGCCTCTTGTTAAGAAAATCATAAGCACTGTGTTCTGAATGTTTAGATTTCGAAAGAATTCTTAAAGTTCTCTTAAAGGTTTTTCTTAGGGAATTTTCTTAGAAGAAACTTTTTCCTAAAAATTCCTTTTAAAAAAGAAATTGACCAATGGAAAATTGGTTCTTGATCAAGATTCAAATTCAGGGCTCAAATTTCAGACTCCTTGGCATGGAAAAGGGAAAATTGGCGATGGAGCAGAAAAAGCACCAAAGCCAGGAACCAAAAGAAGCATCAAGAAAAACAGCACGAGAAGCACAAGAAGCAAAGACAAAGAGAAGAAGCGTCGAAGTTGCGTTTCTCGAGAAGCAGGAACAGCGCAGATTCACACCCACACAACAAGGAAAACACAAAATTGGGAAAACGTTTACCAAGCCCATAGCCACCTTCCAGCTCCAGCCACAATAGCCTTGTCTTTAGCCACTATTGTTAAATGCACCTCAATCTCTTAACAAACAAAAATGACACTTAGCAAACACGCCCACAGGCTTAGCAAACAGCCTCACGTGTCAATGGTGATTTGTGATTGGTTCGTTTACAAACCGTTGGTCTTTTTTTGATTTTTATTAAAGGGAATGTGAGAGACGCAGGTATACTGCACGGGTGTGTTTACTTTCTGTACTCCGGATCGGTGGTTTGGAATCTTATTGGTTCCCTGAACTTCCCATAAAACTCTGTCACCAAACTTAAATTCTGGGCCGGTACTCTAATGAAGACCCGCAAATTTTGTTTGTAGGACCGGTACAAACTACAATAACCGAATTTTAATAATTTAAATATCTTTTTGTTTGTTTAAATATTCAAAAATTAATCAAAATAATTATTAATATATATATATCATTTGTCATTATTTATTAATCAAGTAAAGCTACAATTATTATACATTAATGCTAAGATTTATTAATAAACTTCATCATAATTATCTTCTAAAGATTCTCTTTCTCTATTTCGATTTTTTTGAAACATTGAAAAACTAATTTTATTTCGGATATTCCTTTTATATTTATCTTCATCTTTATCTTCACTTTCATTTTCATTTTCATTTTCATCTTCACTTTGAACATTATAACCATATTCATTCAAATTCGAAGATATTGAATTACTCGAACTTATTCCACTAATTCCACTTAAACTTATTTCACTTAAATTATTTTCAAAAGATTCAGAAAATTCATTCAAACTATTATATGAAGGATATGAATTAATTTCATTATTTAATTTATCATTTATTCTTTTATTTTTTCTTCTATTTCTTAATTCTCTACTTTTTGAATTAATTTCTTCATTTTCATCATCATTATCATCATCATCATCTTCTTCTTCATTTAAATAACTACTGTTATTATTATTATTATTATTATTATTATGTGAAACATATTTTTTTTCATAAATTGAATTAAAATCTGGATATAATTTTGGTCCAAATTTATTAATTGATTCTGTAATTTCAATTGATAAATTTTTTCTTTTTAATTTTAATTCTTTAATTGAAATTGGATTTATAATTTTAAAATATAATGGTAAAATACTTTTAATTAAATCCATACCTTGTTCACCAAATATCAATGCATCATATGTTATAATCATTGAAAATAAATAACAAATTAAAAAAACAAAATTAATTAAAATTATTTTAATAAATTTTCCATAATTTTTTTCAATATTATTTAAATTTTCTAAATTTAAATAATATAAATAATATGTAATTATAGATGAATAAAATATATATAATAATGGAGCAAATAACATTGCAACTAAAATTTTCCAAGTTGCAACAACATCTCTTGCTTTAATTTTAACTGTTGAATTTTCTAAAGCTTCTTTTTTTTTAATTTGAGAAATTTTTTTACTTGCAATAAAAACTGGTGAAAATAAAATTGTACCAGGTAATGATAAAATAATGATAAAGAAAATTTTAATTAATTTAATTAAAATTATTGAAAAATTTTTAAATTTATTCAATTCAAAATCATTATATTCATTAAATTCATCATTATCATCAATAAGATAAGAGTCTTTTAAATTTAATAATTTTAAATCATTATTATAACTTAAGATTTTTTCTCTTAAAATTTTTATTTCATTTTCATTTTTAAAATGTTCATAACCTGAATTTAATCTTCTATTTAATTCAACAGTTAAAGAAATTGGTAAATTTTTTGAATTTAAATTTTTTGTATGAGAATAAAGTCTTCTTGAAGTTTGAATAATTGTTAAAGTTTCATAATCTGGAGTATTTAAAGTAACTAAATTTAAACCATTTGAGATTAAATTTAATAAATTTTGAATAGATTCTCTTTTAGTTTTTGGATTATTATATAAATCAATTAAATTTTGAGAAATTTCAATTGGAGTACCAAATTCTACAACTGCTCTTGATCTAAATTTATCTGGATTAAAATAATTTAAACCAACAGGTATAATTTTTATATTTAATTTTTTAAGATTATTATTATTTTTAAATTCTAATTGAGATTTTGATAAAGAATTTAAAGTCATTATTGCCACACCAGCTTTTAAAGGTAATAATTCAGTTCTATCATGAGAACCACCTTCTGGAAAAATACCAATATTATAATTTTTTTTTAAATGTTGATAAACTTTATCATAAACTAAATTTTGATTAATTTTAGAAGCAATTTTAAAATTAGTACCATATTTTAATAAAAATTTAATTTTTTTAATTTTTTTAATATTTTTTAAATTTAAATTAAATGGTTTTTTAATTAATAATTGATTATTATTTAAAATTTTTAAAATTTGTACATTACCTAAAGAATCAGGTAAACCAATTAAACCATTTTCTTTACATTCTTTTAAGAAAAAAGTATTAATACCAGTTATTAAATTTGGATTATTTTTAATATCAATAATTTTTATTTTACCACCAAATTTTGAAAATTTTAAATTATCTTGTGGTCTAATAACACCAATTGGTAAAAAAGATTTTGCAATTGTACCAATAATTTTATCATTAAGAGATTTTTGAGCAACTAAGAAACTAATTCTTAAATTAAAATTTTTTTTAATTTCATTCATTAAAATTAAACCATCAGCAAATTGATTTGCATGAGGAGCAGCAACAAAAATATATGAAGTTAATATTGAATTTTTATTTTTTTTTAATGAAATTTTTTTATCATTTTTTAAAATTGGTTTAATTTTATAAGCATTTCTTGATCTAATTTCTCTGAAGAAACAATTTAAAATTATTGAAAAAATCCAAATTATTAAATCATAAATAAATTTTTGAATAAAATTTGGTCCATTATATTCATGATTATTTATTATTTTTTCATTTTCTTTTGCATTTTCATTTTCATTTTGAGTTTCAACTTCAATATCTTTTGACTTTTCTTTATCAGTTTCTTTTAAGTTTTCTTCAACCATCTTTGAAATAGAATAGAATAGAATTGAATTGATTTGAATTGAATTGAATAGAAATTGAAATTAAAATGTATTTATTATTTGGAATCGAGTTGAAATAGAATGGAATCTAGATTGGAATATAATAGAATTGAGTTGATTTGGATACAATTGAGCCAAAAGAAGATGAAAACTCTTAAGGGAATAAGCACATTCGTAATGTCTTTATACTATTTCTACAGTTTCTTTATATTTGCATTTGAATATTTGCATTTGTATAAATAAATATTTATATTTATTTATATTTATTTGTATTTGAATTTAGTTCTATTTATTTCTGTATTCTTTGTTGGGTTCTCAAAACAAAGTTAAAAAAATTCAGTGGTGGAAACGCCGGAAATGAGTCGGATCTCGTCGGATAAGACAAATACACAGCCCGGGAAGAAAAGTGGCCGGAGTTCCGAGAGTTTTCCGAAAGTGGAAGTGCACAGCCTTATTTAAGGCTGGTTACATTTTGTGGCGAGAGTCTCCATAAAAATGGTGTTAAAAGGATCACCTGACTTTTTTTTTTGGAAGCCATGTTTGTGGGACTTCTGTCTTTTTCTTCTTTTTCTTCTTCTTTAATCAATGAATAAGAAAAAAGAGAATGAAAGAAGAAGCAAAAGAAGAAGCAAAAGAAGAAGCAAAAGAAGAAGCAAAAGAAGAAGCAAAAGAAGAAGCAAAAGAAGAAGCAAAAGAAGAAGCAAAAGAAGAGAGAGACCTGGAGTAAAGAGTGAATAGAGAACTGATAACAGAGGATATAAAAGAAATTGCATTTGGATTTGACACTGGAATATAAGAAAAAAGGGAGTAAGAAATGAGAGAAGGAAATCATAATAAGGAATCATAAAGAAGGAAATAAAAAGAGTAACTAACAAAATAATAAGTAATAAGTAATAAGTAATGAGTAATGAGTAATGAGTAATGAGTAATGAATAGAATTGAGAATAATGTAATTAGACTTTACTTTTCTTACAACTTTCTAAAATCAAATAACCATTTTGATCAAATTTTGCATTTTTAAATCTCCAATCTTTAATACCATTTTCAAATAATTGATCAATTTCTGGTCCTGTTTTACCATTAATTTCAGGTAATAAAATTAAACAAATTAAGAAAATTATCTCTGAATAATTTCTATTACTACCCATAATTACAATTGATCCTAATCATTGTCCAGATGCAATTGATAAATTAACTCCAATTGCTCTCATACCTCTTAATTTTGGTGTTACAATTTCAGAAAGATATGGTGGAATAATTGAAACTAAAATTTTAACATTTGGTGATTACATTACCATAATTGTTGCTGGTATTGAAATTAAACATGAAATAATAATAATAATGTAAATTTTCTACTAAATTTATCTCCTGCCCAACCTGCAAAAAATTCTTCAATAACTTGTGCTCCCATTGAACCTCCATTCCAAACACTTTGATAAACTGCTTTTATAACCCAACATTGAGAAATTTCATCTCAATATTTATAGTTTTTTTAAAATTCTTCAACTCCTAATAATAAAATAAAAATAATTGAATCAATACCAATACCAATTGCAGCTAAAAAAATAATTAATAATCTTGGAATTGCAAATCTTGATTCTTTAAATTGTTCTTTAACTGATTTTTTTAAAATTTTATTATCAAAACTTTTATCATTATCATTATTATTAAAAATTTTATTATCCTTTGAAGTTTTTTCTTAACATATTTATAATATTTTGAATCTAAAGTTATTAAATAATATAATTTAATAAACATCAGTTTATGATTAGAATTGATTTTGAATGAAGTTAGTTAAGTAATTTGAGAATAATGATTTTCTTCTGATTGTAATTCCAATGATATTTATACTTGAACATAAAGAGAAAGAAATAGAGAATTAAAAACAATTTAAAAATCAAGAAAACATAGATATTCATCATTTTTCTTATCATTGTTAAATATGTTTACTAATTCTGTTTATATTTATGGTCTTTTTTATATTCAAAATGGAAAAAAAATAAAGTATTTTAAACAACAGTAAAGTAAATAAATAATATTGATTAATTAATTAAATAATTCAATCGAAAGAAACAAGACTTCAAACTAAAGAAAGAGAATGAAAGTAATAAATAATGTAGGACTAAAGATTACAAAGATATAATGAAAAAAACGAAGAAGAGTTAAAATAATAAGTTTAGTTACATTAAATTAGTTTATGATTGTATTGGTTATATGAAAAGATAAATTGTAAGAAAATGAGAATGAAAATGAGAATGAAAATGAGAATGAATGAGAATAAATTAACATGAAGTATCACCAACATAACGACCAATAGTTTTACCTTGATCCATTTCTTCATAAACTTTAGTTAATTGAGATAAACTAATGATTTGAATTGGAGATTGAATTAAACCTCTTGTATAAAATTCAACAGCTTCTCTATATTCTTCTCTATTACCAACATAAGAACCAATATAATATTAACTTGTTTCATAACATGTTTAAATACATCAGAAGAACAAATAGCATGAGCAGGTAAACCAACTAAAACTACAGTTCCACATTGTCTAACATATTTAATTGATTCTGAAATTGCAGATTGAGAAACAGAAACATTTACAACACCATGTGGACCACCATTTGATAATTTTTGAATTTTTTTCAGTAATATTTTTAATTTTTAAAAAATCTATAAATTCTTCACAACCTAATTTTTTACAAAGTTTTTTTTTTTTTTCACCACCATCAATACCAATAACTTTTAAACCCATAGCTATAGCATATTGTATAGCTAAAGTACCTAAACCACCACCACCACCAGAAATACAAATCCATTGACCAGTTTTTAAATTTGCAGATTTTACACCTTTATAAGCAGTAACACCAGCACATAAAATTGGAGCAACTTCAGCTAAATTTGTACCTTTTGGAATTTTACAAGCTTGAATTGAATCTGCAGTTGCATATTGTTGAAAATTACCATCATGAGTATAACCAGAACAATCAAAAATTAAACAATTTTGTTCATTACTTAATTCACAAAATTCACAAGATAAACAAGTACCATTAAACCATTTAATACCAGCATAATCACCAATTTTAAAATTTCATTTGATTTTAGTTCTGGAATTGAAATTTCACCATATTTTAATTCACCATTAATTTCATTAAATGTTATACCTTTTTGAGTTTTAGGTATAATAAAAGTTTCATTATATTCACTCATTTTTTTTTTTTATATTTTTTTTATATTATCATTATTATAAATTAATTTACTTAGATTATTCAATTATATTATTCTTTAAAGAAATTAATAAATAATAAGCTATTTCCGATAGAATAAATTTTTTTAAAAATATAAAAATATAAAAATGCATAAAAATTATTGAAATAATTGATATAAATTATTGTTTATGGGGGATAAATTTATTCTCTTATAAAGCCTAAAAAAAGTGGAAAGGAAATATTAAAATATGAAATATGAAATATTAGATACTAAATACTAAATACTAAATACTAAATACTAAATACTAAATACTAAATAAATAAATAAATAAATAAATAAATAAAAGTGCAATTGAATTTCATTGACACAATTTACATAGGTAAGTATGTGATTTGGTAAGTGATAATAATGTTTAATAAAGAAACCCCATAGAAAGAATGCATTTAGAGTAATTCAGTTCTTGAATATCATGAATGTTTCTCAGGTATTTCAATGATTGTGATTGCATTTGTTATTTTATTGTTTATTTTATTGATTATTGATTATTGTATATTGTTTATTGATTATTGTTTATTGTATAACTGTGCATTGTCTTTGTTACTTCTTTTATTCCACCGGCGAATCATTCGCCCACACGCGGCCGGTCAAGGCGCACCACTTCCTTTTATGGATAGTATGTATATTATGTGGCAATAGTGGCTGAAGTGGCGGTGCATGCAATTTAGCCACACGACATTATTTACTCGGCAGCACCCCTTTGCTGCTTAAGTGTGTTGGTGTGTGTTGGTGTGTGTTGGTGTGTGTTGTCCGATATAGTGTAACGGTGATCATACCTCGCTTTCACCGAGGAGACCCGGGTTCGACTCCCGGTATCGGAACATATTTTTTGATATTGATTAATATTTATTCATTTTTCAGTAAAGCTTCTTTTTTTTTCTGCTTTTTTACTTTGCAACCACAAAAGCTGAGAAGTGAGAAGTGAGAAACGAGCAAGAAATAAATTATATTAAACAAAACTATACAATGAAATACTGTAATTAAGTAGGTATTTACTAGTCATCATCACCACCATCATCATCGTCATCATCGTCGTCATCATCATCATCATCATCATCGTCGTCATCATTAGAATCATTTTCATGTTGTTGAGAAGGTGGTGCACCAAAATATTGATCACGAAAAAAAAATCTAGAGGTGATGAATGTTTATGTCTACTACTATTACTACTACTACTACTACTACTAAACATATTACTATTATCATTAATAGTATTAGTACCACTTAAAATTGATTTACTTGATTTTTTTTTATCATATTTTTTTCCTGCTTTTAAAGCTATTTTAGAAAATTTACCAACTAATTTTAAATATTTATCAGTATTTAATCCTTTTTCATTTTCATTTTCATTTTCATTCTCATTTTCATTCTCATTTTCATTCTCATTTTCATTATTAATATAATTATTATTTATTGATTGAATTGATTTAAATCCAATTGAATCTAACCATAATCCAATATTACCAATTAAAGAATATAAATATCCATTTAAATTTATTACCATATAATTTATTTAAATTTTTATTTTTATAAATAAATTCAATTTGAAATACATAATAAATGATAAATAATAAATAATAAATGATATAAAGTAATCGCAATATTTCATTATAATTTGCATTGGTACCAAACTTTCAAATTCGGACTTCCCAGCAGCAGATTAATGCAGACAGCAACAGACTAATGAAGGTATTTGCAGATATCTGCATATTGAAAAAAAAACAATTTGAGACCAGAACAATGGGTGTCGTACTAGCCACGTATTATTTTGTGACCATGTACCAGCCATGTCACGTGTTATATGTGGCTGGTTTGATGATTTTTCAAAATTTTTTAAGATTTCCAATGAAAAAACACCAAAAAACACAAAAAACAACAAAAAACACAAAAACAACAAAAAAAGAAGCATTGAAAAGAAGTGAAGAAAAGAAGTGAAGAAAGATTTAAAAGAACAGGAATTAAAAGAAAAAAAGGTTCAGCAGTGAAGTGAAAGTGAAGAAAGATAAGATTTTAGAAGAGCTTAAGAAATATTTCAAAGGTTAAATGAATTTAGAGTAAAAATTGAATACTTAATCCATAATTAATATCAATAATTTCAATAATTTCAATAATTTCAATAATTTCAATAATGTCAATACGATCATTAAATACTTTTAAAAATTTTGGATTGAAAAGAAATAAATTAAATTTATATTCTTCTTCATTATCACCATTTTTATTAAATTGTAAACAATTAAGAAATATACATTTAAAACCAATTTTATCAAATGAAGAATTTTGGTTAAAAAATGGTATACCTGGACTTTATTCAAAAGATCAATTTAAATTAGCTTGGAATGATTATCAAAATTTTTTAAATATTAATTTATCTTTATTAACATCATCAACAATTTTTGAAAATAAATCAAATTTAAATTTAATTTTTTTAAATTCAAAAATTAAATTAAATTCAAATATCTTTCATTATTCTTCACAATCTTTTAATAATCAATTTTTTTTTGAAAATTTATTAAAAATTCCAAATGATAAAAATTTAAATTTAAATAATTATCCATCAAGAGAATTTATTAAAAAATTAGAAAAAAATTCAATTTTTAAAAATTTAGATAATTTAAAATCTGAAATTTATAAATTATCTATAAATAATTTAAATAATGGTTGGATTTATTTAATTGAAGATTTAAATAAAAATTTAAAATTAATTCATTTAAATAATGATGGTACTCCATTTTTATATTATAGAAATCAATCAATTGATTTAAATGGTCCAATAAATTTAAATAATTATAATACTTATATTCAAAATCAAAAAGATTTAAAATTAAATAAAATTGATTATAATTTACCACTTTTATCTTTAAGTTTATGGGATTATAGTTATATATTAGATTATGGTACAAGTAAATCTGGTAAAATTAATTATACTAAAAATTTATTAAATTCAATAGATTGGCAAAAAGTAAGTCAAAGATTATTCATTCATAATTAATAATCTAATAAACTATTATTATATATTATTATATATTAATTCAATGTAAATAAACAAATCACAATTATTATATAGTATATAAATACTTTTATAATTTAATCATCATTATTAGATATTAAACCTTTTGCAATTTCTCTTAATTCTTTAATATCTGTATCTTCACTTGGAAATACACTTTGTTGTCCCAAGAATTTGAAAATTTCAACTTTTGTCCATCTATCAACTGTATCTGGTTCTTCAATATCATCAACTTTTATATGTCCTTTATTAACTTTATCAAATTTCTTCTTTAATTTCTCTTTTTTAATATCTTCTTCTGTTATTCCTCCACTGAAAAGAATTCCAAATATTGATGCTCCAATAATTATACTTCCAAATATCAGTAATAAAGGAGATTTATTCCTGTGAATAAATTTATCAATTGATGTAGTCATTTTACTTTAGTTTCTCTCTATATTTATTGTAATCCTTCTTTAAGTATTCAATAATTCAATTAATTAATCAATTGTGTTCATATCTAAGAAAGAATAAAAAAACATCCACTTTTTCTTATATTTATATCTATATTTATATTCTTATCAATTATTTGAATCTCCAATCTCAAACTCTTTTTGTTCTTGAGCAAGCAAAGCAATCTTCTTTTTTTCTCCACATTCAATTTTCTCGCGCTTTAAAATGAAAAAAAAAGCAAAAAAAGATGACGAAATATTCATGGAGATGATTACATAACTGAAAGTAACTGAAAGTGATCTTTCTTTTACAAACTCGACAGTGATTTGAAAGTTTCAATGATAATTTATTGATTGATTGATTGATATAAAAGAAGGATAGAATATAACGATATAATATAATGATAAGATATAAATATAATAAAGTTTCAGATTTCATTCTTTGAAAACGAATGCCGGATTCATTTTCCTAAAAAAAATAAAAATATAAGTTAAAAAACAACAGATAAAAATTAATATCACAATAACAAGCACAACAAACAGTTAGAGAAAAAATGTTTGCCAGTTTTTTTTGTTAAAAAAAACCATAAAAAGTAAAGGTAAATGAATAAAAAGAATAAAAAAAAGAAAAAAAAATGAATGAATAGAAAAAAAAATTGAATATTGGAGAAAAAATATATATGTGTATAAATAATGAAGATAATTTAAAAGTTTTGAACAAGGAGTGAATTAAATGAATTAAAAACTTTTCAGAAAAAATATGAGGAACAATTAAAGTAAAGAAAATATAAAAACATGTTAATTCTTTCTTTTGGAATACAAATGATAACAAATAAAATTAGAATGACTTTGAATAAAAGTCAGTAAGAAAATATTACCCTTAAAACCAAAAAAATGTATCTATCAATTTGATGATATTAATCAATGTTAAAATAATCTAAAGAATTATTTCCAAGTAAATCTTTGGATTTATCATTACCTTCATTATCTCCTCCATTTGAATAATCTAGGAAAGTTCCATCAATAGCAAAATTATCGTCATTGGCGAAGTCAAATGCGTCAAAATCATTTTGATCATTTTGAAAGAACAAATCTAAATCATCAGTATTTCCATTTGCATTAACCGATGCAAAATCATTTAACGAAACTTCAACATTTAATTGATCAACATCATTCTGTGAAGACAAATTATTGTTATCGGATATTGTAGGTAAGGGCGTAACAAAAGAATTTAAATCGAAATCATTCTTATTAATATTAGTTTTGTTGGGTTCATTAATATTATCATTATTAGTAAAACTTTGAGTCTTTTTACTATTATCAATATTTTTGCTCTTTGAATTATCTTTTTTATTATCTTTTTTATTATCCTTAGTGTTGTCCTTGCTATCCTTATTATTACTATCCTTATTATCTTTGATATTATCCTTATTATTATCTTTATTATCTTTGTTATTATCCTTATTAGTATCTTTTTTAGTTTCCTTGATGCTTTTATTATTATCTTTGTTTTGATCCTTATTGGTACTTGCATTATTAGTTTTGGAAGCATTCAGGGTTGATTTTGTAGTATTATTTGAATCTTTTGGACCTTGAGAATTCTTTAAAGTACTATTAGGGGTATTAGCAACACTCTTTTTTCTTCTCTTAGTAACTCTTTTTGAAGGAACAGAAGGGCCTTGAGAAGGAGATCTTTTATGAGTCAGTCTTGGCGTAGAGGATTTTGAAGACTTTTTACTTGTTGTTGAATCTTTTGCTAAGGGATCAATTGCAACAGATGGGGCACGACGTTTAACAACAGGTGGAACAGCATTTGTAATACTATTACGCTTTAATAAATAAGCATAATTTGTAACTCCATAAGTAGTCTTAACATTACCTGGACCGCCAACAACACCATTATACATTCCTTGTCCATTAGGTTGAGATCCTTGTCCAGGGAATTGATTCTGAATTTGGGATTGATTGAGTATCAATTGAGTTTGTTGAGGAGTTAAAATTTGGTTATTTTGATGCATAGGATTTGGAGTTTCCATATTTGATCCAACTGAAGAAGGTGTCAATGCTGGCATTTGTTGAGGAATTGGAATACCATTTGTATTTATGAATTGAGGATTATTAGGACCTTGTTGTTGAAACTGCAATTGTTGCTGGTTCTGAAAGAAATTAATAGGTAAACCCCTATTGTTTGGATTTAATTGCTGTTGCTGTTGTTGCTGCTGTTTTAATTCATCTTCTTTTATCTTTTTAATTCTTAATTGTAATTGTTGTTGATTAGGAACTTGAGATAAATTTTGAGGTAGTTGCTGTGATTGTTGCTGCGGTTGAAGTTGAGACTGTTGAGGTTGTTGTTGTTGTTGTTGTGGCTGTTGCATTTGTGATTGAGGTTGTTGTTGTTGCTGGCGGGGCCTTTGCAGAAGAAATTGTTGAATCTGCTCAGGAGTCAAACCTTGTGGTAACATTTGTTGTTGAGATTGTTGTTGAAGTGGTTGCGCTTGGGGATTCTGTTGAGCTTGTGGGTTCTGTTGCTGTTGTCGTTGCTGAAGCAAATATTGAGCTCTTAAATCCATTGGGGGTTGTTGCAAATGCTGTTGATTTGGAATGGACATCATTTGTTGATTATTATTCATTAAGAGTTGAGGATGCTGAAATACATTTCTTTGTTGATTAGGAATTCCTGGTTGATTCGGAAATTGAAATCCTTGAATTGGTAAACCTATGAAATTTTGAAACTGAGGACCGATATGAGGTTGAGAAACATTTACTCCCATATGTTGTTGATTTTGTAATTGATTCATTCTTAAATTATTTGGTAACCCTTGATGTTGAGAAGCTAAAGGATTAGATTGAGGAGTACTAACCATCTGTTGCTGGGGAGTTAAAACATTTGTTTGAGGAGTTGTAATTGCAGAAGGAGGTCTTCCTTGAACAAATCCAGGAATATTTGAATTACTAGTGAAAGTTTTAATTTTCTTTTGTTGATCTTCTTTAACTGCTTCTGCTTCTTTCAAAGTCGATGCTTTAGTATCGGTAATTTTTGATGATGAATCTTTTGATTTTGGACTTAAATTTGTGTTTGATGAAGAAGTTGAAGGTGGTAAAATATTTATATTTTTACTAATTGGATTTTTTGGATTTATTGTTAAGGGAGAATCATTTGAAGAATCAGTAGTATTTGAATTAATATTATTATTGATATTACTATTATTGTTAGTAAGGGTATTAGTATTGACATTGATATTATTAGAACTACTAGCATTGATATTACTATTGTTTTTGATATTATTGACATTATCTTCTTTTGAGTCAACATCTTCATTAATTGTTGATAAAGTTCTTGAGGGAGAAGAAATTTGTTTCAGTTTATTAATTTGAGCTTGATTATTTTCTTTTATTTTTTTATTTATAATATCTACAGCACTTTCAGATAATGGTGCAATATCATTTTTATTATTACTATTACTATTGTTATTGTTATTGTTATTGTTATTGTTATTGATATCATTATTATTATTTGGAATAACATTGATATTAATTTTGTCCATCATTTCCTTATTTAAAAGTAAACTTTTAGGAGTTGAATCATTATTGATAAAAGTTTTTTTCAATAAATCATTTTCTAATATATTTTCAAAATTATTAATAGGAGTTTGCATATTATTATTTAAATTATTATTGATAGCATTATTAATATTAATATTACTATTATTATTACTAACTAGATTTAAATTATTATTTAAAGAATTAATTGAATTCATATTAATAGAATTGATATTAGTAGGATTTAAATTTAAAAAATTTGTATCATTTAAAGTAAAATCTTTTTCATTTGAAGAATTTTGTAAAATTTCTAAACCTTTCCACCATTTTAATAATGAAGAATCATTTTTTTCATTAAAAATATTAGGTTCATTTAATATTGGATCTTTTGAATCTCTTATAAGTTCACCTTCGATTAAAAAAATATTTTTATCAATATTAGAAATATTAGAAATATTAGAAATATTAGAATTATTAGAAATATTTGAATTATTAATATTATTTGAATTTTTTTTTAAATTTGGAGAAGGATTAGAAGTTGGTGGAGAAGGTGGTAAATTTAAACCATTTGGAAATTTTACAGGAACATCAGCTTCTTTTAATAAATTTTTTGCAGTTTCTAAACAATTATTATTTAGAAGATGATTATATATGTATGCAAGTAATAATTGTTTTGAATTTTTAGCTGCAACATCAGAAACCTTAATTTGATTTATAATACTATTATTATTATTATTATTATTATTATTATTATTATTATTATTATTATTATAATTGTTATCATTAGATAATAAAGGTAAAATAAAGTTTGAGGTTGAAGAAGATATATTGGATAATTCATTTGAAGGTAATAGATCATTAAAAAAATAATAATTTTCTTGTAATGAATTTTTTTCATTAATATTATTGATATTATTATTATTATTAATATATGGAGAAACTTCTCTTGAATTATTTATCTTTTTAGAGTCAATTGAGATTTTTATAACTTTTTGAATTTCATTATTATTAATATTATTATTAGTATCATTGATATTATTAGAAGATATTTTTTTTGATAAATTAATTTTATTATTATTACCTGTTGGAAGATTTTTTGATTTGAGTTTATTATTATTACCATTATTGTTATTATTAGTGGTGATGGTGGTAGTGGTGGTAGCAGTTGGAGTAGAAGAATTATTATTTTGAAAGAAATTTTTTTTATTTTGATCTTCAGATTGATGTAATCTATTTAATTCTAATTGTTGTTGAGGAGATAATCTTTGTAATTGATTTAAATTTTGATTTAAATTTTGATTCAAATTTTGATTTAAATTTAAATTTGATTTTGGACTTAAATTATTTATATTTTGTTGATTTTGTTGATTTATAAGTTTTTGTTGTTGCTGCTGTTGTTGTTGTTGTAAATGAAGCTGTCTAGATTGAAATTCAGCATGAGCTTGTGCTTGTGCTTGAACTTGTCTTTGTTGAGCTAGCGCCTGAGCCTGAGCGTTTGCTTGAGCTTGTTGTTGTTGCTGTTGTTGTTGTAATTGCTGCTGTTGTTGTTGTTGTTGAGCATGTTGTTGAGCTTGTAATTTTGCTTGAGCTTGAGCTTGTTGTTGTTGTTGTTGTTGTTGTTGTTGTTGTTTTTGAGCATGTAATTGTTGTAATTGATGTAATTGTTGTAATTGAATTTGATTAGGATTAGTATATTGATTAATTTTATTTAATTGAATTTGATTATTATTAATATTTTTATCTAATAAAATTTTTAATTGATTAATATTTAAATTTAAATTTTTTTGTTTATTAAATAATAAATTTTTATCATTTGAAGAAATTGAAGTTATATTATTTTTTAAAGTTAATTGAATATTATTTAATTGAGATTGAAAAATTTGAATTTGATTTAAAATTTGTTGAATTTGTAAATTTTGATATTGTATTGGTTGATTGTTATTATTATTATTGTTGCCATTAGGGTTAGAATTAGAATTAGAATTAGAATTATTATTGGCATTAACGCCATTATTATTAATATTATTATTTGAAGAATTGATTGAATTGATTGAATTTGGAGTTTGAATATGAGATTGAATTGGAACTGGAGTTTGAGAAGATTGTAATGGTTGTTGAGATTGAGGTTGAGATTTATTTTGTCCTTGATTCTGAGATTGATTTTGAGATTGATTCTGAGATTGATTCTGAGATTGATTCATCAATTGTTGATAAAGTAATTGTTTATTAGTATCACTTAAATTATTAAAATTAGTTAAATTGAAATTATTATTTAAGTTATTATTATTTATATTATTTATATTATTTATATTTGAAATATTTGAAATATTTGATAAATTATTTAAATTATTCAAATTTGATAGATTAGATAAGTTTATGTTATTTAAATTCATATTTGATAAATTTAAATTACTTAGATTGAAATTAGATAAATTCAAATTTGGAGTTGAATTATTTGAATTACTGTTATTATTATTGTTATTATTGTTATTATTATTAATAATATTTTGTGGATTTATTGAATTTAAGGGAGTATTTACATTTGATAGACTATTATTATTTATATTATTATTATTATTATTATTAATGTTATTATTATTATTAATGTTATTATTATTTAAGTTATTAATACTTAAATTTGATTGATTAATGGAAGTATTTGAATTTGAATTTGAAATTGATTGTAAATTATTCATTTTTATAAAAATTATAATATAAAAAGTATCGGCGGTTAATTATTTTATGAATATTTTATGAATATTTTTCTATGAATGTTTTATATTTCTAGTATTTTATATTTTATATTTTATAATTTATAGATCATGTATTGTATATTGTATATTGTATATTGTATATATATAAATATATATATATATATATATATATATAATATTTTATGAGATTTAATGATATGATTAATGATTAATATTTCATATTTTTTGTAAGGGGATTGCACTGGAAACTAGAAACTGAATATGAATATAATGAAATAATGTGTGAATGTGTGAAAGTATGGGATTGAGTAGTAAATCTATAGAAATGGGGTCAAATACTGCCACAAGAGACTGCTAACAACTGCTATGCAAAAGAAGAAGAAGAAGAAGAAGAAGAAGAAGAAGAAGCAGAAGAAGCAGAAGAAACAGAGAAAGTTGCAGCACAAATTGAAATTGAAATTGAAATTGACATTGAAATTGACATTCAAATCCTGATCCTGATCCTGATCCTGATTCAATCCGCTCCAACTCCAAACATTTCTTCAACTTCATTCGAACCTCGCTCGAAGTGGTGGAAATCGCAGAAGTCGCTGCAGAACTCGGCGTGGAAACTCGGAAAGCACAGGGTAACCGTGTGGCTTCTTTTTCCGCCGCACTGGTACTCACCTGGAACGTGATAGCCATGCGGCACGTGTAGTTAAAAATAGTATTTATTTTTTTATTTTTTTATTTAAACCCATATACATGGTAACAACTGTAAACGTGATAACAAGTGTCACCCCTAGACTTAGAATGTTATCATGTGACTCTTATCTTTTATTTAATAAAACCCACTGGACTGGTACTGTTTGTGACGATTGAATAGTCCTTCTCTTTTTCTTGTTTGCTTGTTTTTGAATCATGAGCTTGAATCATGAGCAGCTTAAAAAATAGAGCAATTGTCACTTTTAGCAATGACTTAAAATTGAATAAAATCATTGACTCAATCTTGATTATTCGATTACTGGCAACTTTAACATTAAAGAATCTCTTCATTTCTTTTTTTCGATCTGCTCATCAATAACGATAATATTAGTAGATTCAACAGTCAATATTTTTCGTCTATTCATTCGTTTATTCTCTAATGCTGTTTGGTCTTCTCTCAAACTAAAACTAAAACTAAAAATGAAGTCCTAAATTTTACTTCTAATTTACATTTTATATCCGACAAGTTACGTTTCAAGCTGTTTCCTGTAAGGTCCACTCATGTGACTTCTTTTCTTTTCTTTTCTTTTTTTCTGTTTGTTTGCCTTCTCTTGCCCTGGAATAACCGCCTGCTGTGTCCTAGAATTACCCACAAACTGTCCCCAGTTCAGCCGCGGTAAACCCTCGTTCTTATCTCTGAGATTGCTTTTGTTCTCCTTTTCAAAATTCTCCCATTTTCTACAGCAATGCCACATGTTTTTGCTCTTTTTAACGCTGTGGGTCTAGATGCCTTGGACCAGAAGCCTTCCCGTCCCGCTTTGATTCCGCAGGGTTGTTTCCGCTCACATACAATAACAATATTTACTGCTTCTCTTCTCTCATTAAAAGTGTTCACAAATACTATTAAATACTATTAAATACTGTTAAATACTGTTAAATACTATCAAAATCTAGTAATAATCTAGGTATGAGCCGTCTAAATATAATCACTTAACCTTATTCAACTTCACATTTTTTATTCAATATCATTCAATATCATTCATAATTATTCATAATTATTCATAATTATTCCTTTGTTTTATTTAAATGAGAGTATTTTTAAACGGCAATTTTCTTTTTTTTTTTTTTGCTTCTCTCATAAAAATTCAATTTAAATTTTATTTTCGATTCAATTTTTTTTTTATTTAACTTTTCTTTGGTTTATCCGGGGTTTATCCGACTTTTTTAAATAATTTTAAAATAATAATATTTCAATGTAACATAGTTTCATTATTATTTATTTATTATTTATTTATTATTTAACTTATCCTAAATATTATCCTAAATATTATCAATTTTAGTATCTTTTTAGTATCTATTACTATCTTATTCTTAACTAGTCAATAAATTGAGCAATAAAACAAGCATTTATTAAAAACCTTATTATTTTAATTCAAAGGCCCACTTTATTATATAATATTTAATGAGAGCTATAATATTATAATATTATTATAATAATATTTGAAATTTTATAAAAATTTCATTCAATTTTATAGAATCTATTAAAATTTGAGAGAAATTTCTAATTCATATACTATTTATATACTATTTATATACTAATTATATACTTTTCTTTAATTTCTTTTATTTTAATATATGGCTTTATTCAATTATTCATTATTCTTATCTTTATTACTTCTTTCTTATTTCTTATTATCTTAAACTTTATTCTTTCCCTCCCTCTCTCTCTCTGTCTCTCTCTTTATTGCTAAAAAGATTCAGAAAATTTTGATTTGCTAAATTTTTACCCTTATTATTATTCATACCCTTTAATAATTTGTATTCACTAACTTAAATACTAAGATTTATGATTATGATTATGATTATGATTATGATTATGATTATGATTGTGATTGTGATTATATATATATAAAAGGATACTCGATTCAATATTTTTTTTTTTTTTTTCATTTCCATTTATATTTCTCTATTATATTTATATATTTTATTATATTATATTATATTTCATATCAAATATAACAAAATTCTTTTAAGAAAATGTCTTCAAAAATTATTGAAAATTCTGATACAAAATCAGAAGATAAAATTTCTGATCAAAATCATAATTCAAGTTCTGATAATATTGAAACAAAATCAATTTTACAAAAAATTAATACTGTTAGTGATTTAGAAAATTATGATAATGAAATTAAAGATGATTCTTATTATAATGATCCAAATAATAGACGTTCTCCAACTGATGAAGAAAATTCAACTTTACCTCATGTTTCTGCAAAAATTACTTGGGCATGTTGGTTAGTTGCTTTAGTTGAATTAGCTGAAAGATTTTCTTATTATGGTGTTTCTGGTCCTTTTATAAATTATATGCAATATGGTCCTGATGATCATATACCTGGTGCTTTATCTTTAAATCAACAAGGTACAAATGCTTTAAGTTATTTTTTTCAATTTTGGTGTTATGTTTGTCCAATTTTTGGTGCTTGGATTTCTGATACTTATACTGGTAAATTTTATGCAATTTGTATATTTTGTGGTGTTTATATTGTTGGTTTATTAATTTTATTTTTAACTTCATTACCTGTTTCAATTAGAAATGGTGCTGCTCTTGGTGGTTATATAGCTGCTGTAATAATTATTGGTATTGGTACTGGTGGTGTAAAATCTAATGTTTCTCCATTAATTGCTGATCAAGTTCCTGTTTTTACTCCATATGTTAAAAATACTAAAAAAGGTAAAGTTATTGTTGATCCTGCTGTAACTTATCAATCTATTTTTATGTGGTTTTATTTATGTATTAATGTTGGTTCATTATCTTCAATTGCAACAACTGAATTAGAAAGTCATGTTGGTTTTTGGGCTGCTTATTTATTACCTTTTTGTTTCTTTTTTGTTGGTGTTGCAGCTTTAATTATTGGTAGAAATGTTTATGTTAAAGTTCCACCTTCAAAAATGATTATTGGTAATGCTTTTAAAGTTTGTTTTATTACTTTATTTAATAGAGGTAAATTTAATTCTGCAAAACCTTCTTTAAATCCAGAAAAAAATTATGCTTGGGATGACCTTTTTGTTGAAGAAGTTAGAAGATCTTTATTAGCTTGTAGAGTTTTTATATTTTTTATTGTTTATTGGGTTGTTTATGGTCAAATGTTAAATAATTTTGTAAGTCAAGCAGGTCAAATGGAATTACATGGTATACCAAATGATATTATGCAAAATATTGATGCCATTACTATTATTGTTTTTATTCCAATTTGTGATAAATTAGTTTATCCATTTTTAAGAAAAATTGGTATTCCATTTAAACCAATTACAAGAATTTTTATGGGTTTTATGTTTGGTGCAGCAGCAATGGCTTATGCAGCTGGTGTTCAAAGAATGATTTATAATGCTGGTCCTTGTTATGATGCTCCTTTAGCTTGTGCAGCTTCTGATGATGGTAATATTCCAAATCATGTTCATGTTGCAGCTCAAACTCCTGCTTATTTTTTCATTGGAATGTCTGAAATTTTTGCTTCAATTACAGGTTTAGAATATGCTTATACTAAAGCTCCTGCTCAAATGAAATCTTTTATTATGTCAATGTTTTTATTAACTTCTGCAGGTGGTTCTGCTTTAGGTATTGCATTATCTCCAACTGCTGAAGATCCAAAATTAGTTTGGACTTATACAGGTTTATGTGTTGCTTGTTTTATTGCAGGTCTTTTATTCTGGTTCTGTTTTAAAAGCCTTAATAATGAAGAAGATGAATTAAATAAATTAGATCTTTTAGAAAAATTAGATGCTGAAAAGAAAGCTCTTGAAATAAAAGATAGAGAAGTTTAAATAAATCGATTTTTTAACTTTTTCTAAGTTTCAGCATATTTTCATTTCTCTTATAATGATTTTTTATCTCTTATCTTTTCTCTTTTATCTTTTATTCTTATCTTTTATTCCTTTTATATAATATGCTTTGTTATCCTCATTCCATTTTGTTTTCCTACTTTTTTTTGGAATGATTCTTTTCTTTAACTTTTTTTCATTTTCTTTTATCTCTTGAAAAGCAAGGTATTATTGAATGTTCAATAATCCTTGAATAAACTTAAATGGAGTTTTTTTTTTTTTAGTTTCCTTGAATAAACATCAAACTATTTACTAACTAAAACCATCAACCAATATCTTATCATATCATAAACCGATTAATAACACATTTTTTTATCAAGAGTAAAAACAATTCTTTATATTCGCGTTTGTTTATTTCGTTTGCCTTCGCAGTCGCCGAGTGAAAAAAAGAAGCCGCTGACGTAAGCGAAAAGTGGTGAGGAAAAAAAAGAAGTTTGTGTTTCGGCTCAAATCACGTAAATTTATCAAAAGGAAAAGAAAATAAAGGTTTGCGATTTGAGCTTAATTTATTGTATTTTAACTGCTCAAAAAGATATAAATATTGTATATTGATCGAACTGAGGAAGTGATGGGTTATTGAAACTACTTGTCAATTCAATAACTAGTTTAGAAGTATTGGATTAATCTGATTTCAGTTGGTTTCTTAAGGTTATTATAATAGTTGGTTTAGTCTTCTATTTTTACTTATTTTTTTTAAATTAGAAAATGTCGTATTTGAATAAAGAATTGGTTGATTCTTATCACAGCATTTTAGTTTCTGCAGGGAATATAATGGATGATTTGATTGATAATAGATCGTCAAGTTTAATAACTCCAAATAATAATTTTAATGCACCCGATAATTATAATTCTGGGAATGGATCAAATAATCCTGGTTTTGGTAATAACAATAATAATCCAAATCATATAATGGAATTAGATGCAAATATTGGTCAATTTCATCAAGTTTTAGATTTAATGATTAATAACTTAGATGATGCAAAAAATTTCTTATTAGTTCAAAAAGAGAATATTGAAACTCAAAAATTACTTTCATTACCTACTTTAAATTCAACTATAATTTCAAATAGATCACCACCAATCAATCCAACTTTACAACAGCAACAGCAGCAACAACAGCAACAGAAACTACAGCAACTGCAACAGATGCAACAACTGCAACAAATACAACAAATGCAGAAAATACAACGTCTGAAACAACAGCAACAATTTCAAGAATATAAACAGAAGAATATGCTGCAACCACAATTTAACTCACAAAATGTTTCCAATAACAATCCTAGAAATAATAGTATGACAAATCAAGGGTATCAAGAGGCTATGAGAATTAATAATGAAGGTGTCAATATTGATAATAAAATAAATGGTTTTAATAATTTCAATGGAAATTCAGTTAATAATAATAATAATAATACTAATAACAATAACAATAACAATAACAATAACAATAACAATAACAATAACAATAACAATAACAATAACAATAACAATAACAATAACAATAACAATAA
>BCKQ01000019.1:174308-231179 GCA_001600695.1 Ascoidea asiatica
AATAACAATAACAATAACAATAACAATAACAATAACAATAACAATAACAATAACAATAACAATAACAATAACAATAACAATAACAATAACAATAATAACAATAATAATAACAATAACGGTGAAATAGACCAAGCAATTATTAATAATCATCTGGATGTGATTATGAAAAGTGAAAATAATAATTTGAGTATTCCATCCAATTTAACAGTACCTCAAAATCAAAACATAAGCCCAAATCAAAATCAAAATCAAAATCAAAACTTGAATCAAAATCAAAACATAAATATGAATACAAGTATGAATCAAACTATGAATCCAAATATGAATCCAAATATGAATTTAAATATAAATCAAAATCCGAATGTTAACCAAAGTATAAGTCCAAATTTGAATTTGAATTTGAATCAAAATATGAATCAAAATCAAAGTCAAAATATTAGTCCAACTATGAATCAAAATGATAATTCGAATCCAAATCAACCTCAAAACTTAAACCAGAATATAAATCAAAATGAAAATCAAAGTGTTAATAATAATCAAAATCTAAATATTAATCAATCACAGTTGCAATCTCAAACACAGACACCGAATTTAGTAACAACTTCTAATGATAATGATAATGATAAACTAAATAATTTAAATCTTGATTTTGATACAACCAATTTAAATGGAAATATTGATCTAACAGCTACAGATATTGATAAGCTTTTTTGATAAAAAAAAATATTATAAATATATATATATATATGAAGTATATATATTATGTATTATATATTATATATAATAAGAAGTATAATTTTATTATTAATTATACATTAATTACTAGTTTTTCATTTGAATTTTTACCATTCATTAAATCAATAAGTAATTGATTAGCAGAATTTAAACCACCTTCATAAAATTTTATTGGAATATGATTAAATTGACCATTATAAACATAAGGTTCAATAAATTTTTTAAATTCAATTACAGTTTTTCTTAAATTAAGATCTTTTGGTAAAGTGAAACTACCAATTTTAATTTCAGTACCATTAACAGAATATAACATTGTACTTTTAATTGAAACATTTGATTTTGAAGATCTTTTTTTCATATTAAAATTTAAAGAAATAATTTTTGAAGGTTTTTCATTTGAGGCAATTTCATAATTTGAATCTAAAGTTTGTTCAGATCCAATACAATCTAAAATATAATTAATATTTGAATCAAATTCTTTAATTTTTGAAGTAATTTCAGAATCATGATAATCAAAAACTTTAGTTGCGCCTAATTTTAATAATAAATCTTCATTTTTTTTTGAAGCTACAACAATAATATTATCAAAAACATTTAAAATTTTTGCAACTTGGATTGCACAAAAACCTGCACTTGTTGCACCACCCCAAATTAAAATAGAACTATTAATTTTAACATCTTTAGTTGGTACTTTATTAAAAAATTCATAAGTTAAAGCTAAACCTGCAGTTAATAAACCAACAGGAATTGAAGCCGCAGATTCAAAAGAATTTATTTCACCAGATTTTTGATTAGTTGATAGATTTTTTAAACCTTTTTCAAATTTAAAAGCTAATAATGAATCCATTATAACATATTCAGAAAAAGCACCAGAATCAGGATGAGTTGATGAACAACCTCTGACAATTGAAGAAACAGAATCACCAAATTTAAAAGTATTATTTTTTTTAACATTTGAACCTAAACCAACAACTTCACCAGCAGCATCAACACCAACAACACAACCTTGTGGACAAATACCAAATTGAATATGTTTCCAATCAGTTGGATTACCAGCAACAGATTTAACTTTAACTAAAATTGAATCATCTGGAATATCTTTGGTTACAGGTCTTTTTTTAACTTCACAATGTTTCTCTACAACAACGAGAGCATTTTGAGTATCTGGAACAGAATCTAAAATTGAAGCTGAAGACATTTTGATTAGATTAATAAATAATAAATAATAATTATGTAATTGAAAGTTTTTAGTTAATATCAGTAAAAATATAAATTAATTGATTAGTTGATAAATTGACTGAATAATTATTTTGTTATCAATTTCTAAATATTGAATAAATTAAGATATTTAAATACTCCAGTTTATAAAAATCATAACGAAAACTAATTGAAACAATAAAGTATTATACATTTGTTTGCTCTCGTAGTTAACTCAAATTTAAAATTGTATATAATTTTTACATTAATTGAGTATTGATCAAATAGCTTACTAATTACACATGAAAGTTAATTCCAGTTGATTCCAGTCGAATCTTATTGAATCTACAGTAGTGGTTATTGAATCCAGTTAAATGGATGGCCATACAATATAAAAAAAAAATTAAATAAATAAATAAATATCAAATAAATGGGGATCAAAATTCAATGAGGATTCATATTTCTGACTTTTTGTATGGCGCTGCTTAGTCAGCTTGCCAGTATTTGAACCAATTCAAACTGCTAGCTGAAAAATTAATTACAGGAAATAATTTCAACGGTCAAGCTTAATTAATTACTTTAATTGATTTGATTAGTTTAATTAGCTAATTAATTAATTTAATTAATTATTTAATCAATTAACTAATTGATAAATTGATCAGATAATTGTTAATTTATCAATTATCAATTAATTGTCCATGGTTAATTAACCAGACTTGTCTTAAAAACCTGTCAAACAACGTCGAGGAGTTTTTCCGAACCAGATGAGACACTCCAACGGCAACAGCAATTAAAAATGTCTTACAAATCTCTCACCTTCAGAAGCCCTCGGAAAGAAAGCTATCAGTTTGCTTGCTTCCGCTGGCTACAAAAAGCTTTTGAGCAGCTCCCGAACACAAAAGGAAACAAAACGAAAACCAAAGGAAAGGGTTTAGATCTTGGTGCAAAGTATAACAGTATATAGGACAAACGTTTTAGGACATTTTGTTTAGGACATTTTTAGTAAATAGGACAACGTTGTATAATAATAGGGACATTGATCCGGCTATCGGTTTACTTGCCCTTGTTTTAATGTCGGGTAGCTTCCGTTGTATCCGATTCTGGCTTTTTCTCTCTTTTTTCTGCTTGTGCCTGATTCACTTCTTTTTTAGTGGGTTTTCACTCAACCCCCAACAAGAATAGTAATTCTGAGCTAAAAAGCTTGGTGAAATTTGAAGAAATATTCAATTATTTTAAATACAATAATACACTTTCAATTTAAAAATCAATATTTATCCATTTATATTTCCCATATTTAGCTCTTAAGCTCTTTAACTACATAATCATCCCAATATATTTTAACTATTTCAATTAATTTACTTACTTTACCCACAATTTCAATATCTTATCGTATCATTATCATATCATTATGTACAACGTTATTTACCAATTTTTATCTTAAATGAGGTATTTTATTTTATTTCACTTTAATTTATCTTTTCGAGTTATTTAATTCAAATAAACCACACCACATTTTATGGCAACTTTAGTTAAAAATCTTCTTTTTCATTTATTTTCAAATAATCAAGTAACA
This sequence comes from Ascoidea asiatica, assembly GCA_001600695.1. Classification (NCBI taxonomy): domain Eukaryota; kingdom Fungi; phylum Ascomycota; class Saccharomycetes; order Ascoideales; family Ascoideaceae; genus Ascoidea; species Ascoidea asiatica. The sequence goes on from BCKQ01000019.1 coordinate 177,814, forward strand.
AAATAATCAAATAATCAAATAATCAAATAATTAAATAATTAAATAATGATACAACTCAATTAATCTAGAATGAAAATTAAATCATAATTATCTTCAATTTACCATCACATTATCTATCTCAATGATATTTATCATAATCATTAATCACGAACAAACTACAGCATTGTAATTAGTTAACAAAGCTTCAAATTTAACTTTATTTATTAATACTCTTAATACTCTTAATATTGCTTAATATTTTTTAATATTTTTTAATATTTTTTAATATTTTCAATAATTATTCAATATTTTTAAATATTTTTAAACATTTTTGATAGATTTCTAAACTTATTTTTTATAAACTCCATCACACAACTACATACTCATCACAACATACCCTTTTTTAAAATAATAATAAACCAGATTAGATGAGATCAAAATAAAAATCAATTTTACTTCAATATTTCAATATATTATCATAATATCTGAGATTATTATATATACAAAATTCAACTTATATAAAACCTTTCAATTTCCTCTCATCTTATTCGAATATATTTTTTTTTTAATTTTAAAACTATCAATTATCAATTATAATTATCAATTATAATAATAAATTATCTATTACTAATTATTAATATATTTATATATATATATCTTTTCTATTATCAATTAAATTAAACTAAAATGGTTGAATATAACGAAACTTTTGTTATTCCAGAAACTCAAAAAGCAATTGTTTTTGAAACAAATGGTGGTCCATTAGAATATAAAAGAATTCCAGTTCCAGAACCAAAACCAAGTGAAATTTTAATTCATGTTTTATATTCTGGTATTTGTCATACTGATTTACATGCTTGGAAAGGTGATTGGCCTTTAGAAACTAAATTACCTTTAGTTGGTGGTCATGAAGGTGCAGGAATTGTTGTAAAATTAGGTTCTGAAGTAAAAAATTTTAAAATTGGTGATTATGCTGGTATTAAATGGCTTAATGGTTCATGTATGGCTTGTGAATTATGTGAAAAAGGTTTTGAATCAAATTGTTTAAAACAAGATTTATCTGGTTATACTCATGATGGTTCATTTCAAGAATATGCAACTGCAGATGCTGTACAAGCTGCAATGATTCCTAAAGGAACTGATTTAGCTGAAATTGCTCCAATATTATGTGCAGGTGTTACTGTTTATAAAGCAATTAAATCTGCTGATGTAAAATCTGGTGATTGGTTATGTATTTCTGGTTGTGGTGGTGGTTTAGGAACTTTAGCTATTCAATATGCAAAAGCAATGGGTTTAAGAGTTGTTGGTATTGATGGTGGTGAAGCAAAAGAAGCACTTTGTAAAAAATTAGGTTGTGAAGTTTATGTTGATTTCATGAAAGTTAAAAATGTTAATAATGAAATTGTTAAAATTACTAATGGTGGTCCACATGCTGTTATTAATGTTTCAGTTTCTCAAGCTGCAATTAAATCTTCTGTACAATATGTTAGACCATGTGGTACTGTAGTTTTAGTTGGTTTACCAGCAGGTGCAATTTGTGAATCTGAAGTATTTTCACAAGTTGTTAAATCTGTTAAAATTGTTGGTTCATATGTTGGTAATAGAGCTGATACAAGAGAAGCAATTGATTTTTTTGTTAGAGGTTTAGTTAGATCTCCAATTCAAATTATTGGTTTATCTGAATTACCAAGAGTTTATGAAGAAATGGAAAGTGGTAAAATTATTGGTCGTTATGTTGCTGATACTTCTAAATAAGAAAGTTAATCATTAACAGTTCATAAATTACGAATTATGGTTCATTTTATTTAATACATTTTTATTTTTATTTTTATAATTTTTTCAATAACCTTTTTGAACATTGTTAAATAATTAACTCAATTTATTCATTATATAGAAAAATAGAAGATTTTTTTATTACTCTTTTAGCAAAATTTAATTAGTTAGTTTTTGTGATTTGATAATTTAAATTCGAAAGAAATTTGTTAAGTACATAAGACATACTGTATATTAAAACTAACTACCTATATTCGTAAAAGGAATAAAATAAAAATATTATAAAAAAAAGGAGGATGAGATTGAGATTGAGATTTTTAAGATTGAGAAGATTAAATTGATTTAATTAAAGTTTCAAATTTTGATTTTTTTGAATGAAATTTTGAAACTTTTTCAATAAGATATGTATAATAATTAAATTTACAAAATGGACATTCTTTATTAAAAGAATAATAATTTTTATAAGTTTTTTCATTTAAATCAAAATCAAAAGATTCATTATTATTTGCATGAATCCATTTATCTAAACAATTTTTATGAAAAAAATGTTCACAAGGTAAAATTCTAATTTTATCATTTAATAAATATTCTGAATAACAAATAGCACAAAATTCAATTTCTTGTTTTTCTATAATAAATTCTTTATTATTATTATCAATATTAAAAGTTTCATTTATTTGATTTTCATCATTTTTATTCTTTTTAATTTTTTTATTCTTATTCTTATTCGTTTTATTATTCTTTAAGTAAACTTTAAAATGTTTAACTTTTAAACCTGCTTTTGAACAAGAATTAGAAATAAATGATTTTCTTAATATTAGTTTATTTGAATAATTATTTGAATTATTATTTGAATAATTATTTGTGGTAATTGTTGAAATTGATGGAGATTGAGATAAAGTATTATTTAAATTAAATTCAGAAAATAAATCAGAATTTGATAAAATTGTTGATTGAGAACTTAAATTAAAATTTTCAGATATTGATTGTTGTTTTATTTTATTTTTATATTTAGAACTAGGTATATATTTATTAAAAGATTTATTAAATAATAAATTATTTTTATATTCCGAAAAAATTGAGTCTTCTTGAAATTCCATTTTAATAAATTTCTTAAAATGAATTAATATAATATTGATTAGAAAATCTTTTAAGTAAATTCAAGGAAGAAAAGTGAAAAAATAAAAAAATAAAAGATTGAAATGAAATGAATTAATTTAAGTAATAATTGATTTATATGAATATTTAAATATAAGCTTATTTGAATAGTGATAAGAAAAAACAAACCAATATTTCATTTTAAAATAAAATATAATAATATATATTATAAAAAAATGTATATATGATTGAAATTGAGTTCATTATAATTGCTCAAAGACATTAAAAAGAGGTTTTTAAATCACTTTAACACAATAAAGAGTTAAATAAGTTAAAAAAAAAGCTTAGAATTGTAGGTATATTTTACAAACAAGGAGCTTATCTAAAAATACAGTACTAAGATAGAAGTTTCTATTTTGAAAATCAGGGTCTTTTATTTTTTGTTTCTGCATAGTAAAATTGCTTAAGTATGGCCTTGGCGTGGGTTGAAAAACATAAGCAATCGCAATACTGCGCACAAGAGCTTTTGCGCAAGGATAAACCCAGAAAGAGGAAATTTACGGAAAGAGCGCTATTCCGGCAGTGCAAACTCCTGAATTTGCTACGTGCAGCCAAGAACACAGCCTCGCAACATTTATGATAGCCGACTTTACTTCTCGGATCAAAAAAAAGCGCAAGTCAAGCCACAACTGACTCAGGCCAATTTAAGTTGACTCAAACTGAGCTGGTGATGAGTTTCTGAATGGCTGTAATCCAAATAGTAGAACTTTTCCAAGAAGGAATCAAAAGCAGGAACTTAAACAATCAAACAGGACTCATCCCCATTAGCTCAGTTGGTAGAGCGTTCGGCTTTTAGGGATTTGTTAATTTCGAGACACCGAAATGTCTAGGGTTCGAGCCCCTAATGAGGAGTCCTTTTTTTTCCTTCTTCTTCCTTCTTCTTTTGTCTTGTTTTTGATAATTCTTTGAATTTTACTCGTCAAGTTTTTTTTTTCCTTTTTTTTTTAGTTTTTTTTTTACTTTTATTTGGTTTTATAAAGCGTAGGTTTGGTTAATTTTAAATTAAATATTCAGAAGTGATGATTTATTTACAAGGATTCAATAATGTTTTCAAATTATTTTAATTTCTATATATGTATTATTCAAATTGAGATTTATTAAGGTTTTTTTTTTTCTTTTAATAGTCTAGTGTAATATGTAAAGTTTCTTAGAGTAATATTAAAAATAAATAATATTGTAACTATAGAAAACTTGAAAAAGTTGTACTAAGAATCAACATTAGTATTATTTGGTGGAAAGTTATAAAGTATTTCTAGAAAATTAATGAAAAAATATATCTAAAGAGAAATAATGAAAATGTTTGTACGACTGTCTGTCTGGGATATTTTGTACTTAATTCATTTCAACGTGTGCGGGCGTGTAGCGCAGTTGGTAGCGCGTCTGCTTTGCATGCAGAAGGTCTCCGGTTCGACTCCGGACTCGTCCATCGCTTTCTTTTATTTTTTTTTCAAATTTTTTTTTTTTTCTTATTCTTTACAAGTTGTGTTTTTTTATAAACAGTATTTTTGTATTTTATTCATTTAACTTTTCGTTTAGTCTCTTTTGTATCTACCTTTTATTTCAGTTAATCTCATTATGTTTATTTGGGAAAAAAATTGAAAATGATTAATTATAAATTATAGATTAAGCTAAAAAAAAGTTTTAAGTTATCTTAATTATTGAATAGAATTTACTACAAAATGAAACAATGTTCATGATTGATTATTAAATATTCCAATTGTTTTTTAAAAGAAATAAATTGACAAGAAAATGAAATAATTTAGTCATTTGAGATTATTAATAAATTTAAAATATACCATGAATATTTTCCTATTATTGTTTGGTTTTAGAAATCTATTAAATTTTTCATTTATTCTTTAACTTTTTCAGATGTCTAAAATTTTTGAAAATGTTTCAACTACATTTTATTCAGATTGTAAGTTTGATTTATATAATTTTTGTTTTCCAATTCAATTTGAGAGTTTCAATTGTGTTTTTAATTTATATATATAAAAACTTATGAATTTAATTGAGACATAGAAAACTATTACTTTTAGTTTTCTCCCCCCTGAAAGTGCAGGGGAACTGAAACTGTCTTTTTTAAACGAAACATTACTAGAAGAAATAAAAAAAAGAGTTTTTTAAAAAAAAAATGAAGGATGCGAGGTTCGAACTCGCGCGGGAATTTCCCAGTAGATCTTAAGTCTACCGCCTTAGACCACTCGGCCAACCCTCCAACTGTATATTTTTTAAAGAAAAAAAGAAAGATTTTTAAATATATAAAATAATAGCTGTTTAATATATAAAATAATAGCTGTTTAATATATAAAATTCGGATCAGGTAAAACAACAATATGAATGTACTTTTACCATACCAACAAAAATTATATTAATTTGGTCCGTTGGTCAAGTGGTTACGACGCTTCGTTTACACCGAAGAGATCGCGAGTTCGATCCTCGCATGGATCATTTTTTATTTTAAATTGCCCAATTTCAATTGGGTCTTTTTTTTGGTTTAAATTTTATTTTGGTTTATTGGTTTCTTGATTTTTAGTTAAGTCTAATTAATGTCAGTTTCATTAAATTTTTATTTCACCAAATAATAGAACAAAAAAAAATACTACGTTACAGACAGGATTCGAACCTGCGCAGGATGAACCCAATGCCTAAACTGCTTTACACTGGGAAATAGCAGGGCATCGCCTTAACTTCTCGGCCACTGTAACTGTTGTTGTGACTCGTTTAATGAGTGAATGCTAAGAGACTGAGATTTACTATGGATAGAAAGTAAAGTAAAATAATTAAAGCTTTTTCTACTCTTTCAAATTGGAATTATTTATTTATCTAATAAAATACATGAGCTAGCAAATCTAATTCGGGGATGTTTCCACATTCGGAAACATACCGAATTTACTTTTCCGTGACTTGAATGTGGCGTGGATAGCGCAAAAGAATCCCGATAATAAATCCACGCAAATCCAATTTATATGACATTAATGTGAACTAAGGCATCAATCCGGATAAGAGAGTTTTATTTCTATTATATTTCCATTATATTTCTATTATATTTCTATTATATTTCTATTATATTTCTATTATATTTCTATTTCTAATTTAAATTGAATGAAATATTCTTTTATTATTCAATAAAAGCATCCCAAAATTTAATTTCCAATTCTGTTACATCTGAAAATATTTGAATTAAATTATCTAACTTTTCCTTTTTGATAAATTTACCATTCTTAAAAAGATGAAAATTTATTAAAGATTCTCCTTCTTTACTACTTTTAAAATAATCATCAGAAGCATATCCATTTAACCATTCTTCATATAATTCCATTTTAAATTTAAATTCTTCATTACAACTTTCATAATCTATATTTTTAATTCTTTCATTATAAATCTTCATACCTATTTTTCCTGCTTTTGAATATCCATTCAAACATGGTGCTAATCCAATATTTAAAGCTAAAAATAAATCATCATCTGAGAATGTTTTATTAATTTTTAATTTAGAATAAATATTAAATAAATAATTATTATAATTTTCACAAGCTTTATTTAATTTAATTTCATTTAATTTTTTTAAATCAAGTTTAAATTTACTAATTAATTTATTTTTATGTTTTTCAATTTCATTTAAAATTCCATTTAATAATTCATTTAATTTTACAATTTTTTCAAAATTAACTTCATTTGACAGTTCACTTAATTCAACTAATCCAATTGATAAAGATTGAATTTTATAATAATTAAGTAAATAACAATAATCTTGTTCAATATATTCTTTAAATTTATTTAAAGGTAATTCTAATTTGCTCAATTTTAAAATAAATTTATGATTTATATAAATTTTCCAATTTTTTTTAATTTTTTCATGATTTATTAAATAATTTAAAAATTCTCCTTCTTTAAAAGGTATTTCAATAATCAGTGAATCATAAATTTTATCAAATAAAATTGAATTTTCAATTTTAATATTAAATAAATGATTTAAAGGTTTATGTCCATGACCTATTGTTGGATCTGCTTTAAGAATTCCATTATGAACATAATTTATACCATTTCCAATAGAATCAATTAAATTTAATCCTTTTGCTAAATTTGAACTAATTGATGATGATAATGTACATCCAGTTCCATGATTACTTAAACTTTTCTCAAATTTACTTTTAAATATTATAAATTTATCATCTTTACTTATATATAAAATATCATTTATAATTTCTTCTTTTTCATTATTTGTATTATGACCACCTTTAATTAAAACATTTGAAAATTTCTTGGAAATTATTAAACACATTTCTTTAATATCTTTGATTTCTAAATTATCTTTTTCAAAAATTTTAAATGAATCTTTATCAATTAATTTTATTAAAGATTTAGCTTCAATTAAATTTGGAGTAATTAAAGTTGTAAATTGATTTAATTTCAATATTATTAAACTCAAATTATCTAAATTAGATAATTCATAACCTGAAGTACTAACCAAAACTGGATCAATTATTAAAAAATTCTTATAATTATATTTTATAATAGCTTCAGATAAACATTCAATTGTATCTTTAGAAATCATTCCAGTTTTAATTGCTTTAATATCAATATCTTCAAAGTTTGCTTTTAAAATATCTTTAACAAAAGATTTAGGAGTATTTATTGAATTGTAAACTTTCTTAGTATTTTGAGCTGTCAATCCTGAAATACATGTTAATCCATAGCATCCATGAGCTGAGATTGTTTTTAAATCAGCTTCTTGTCCAGCTCCTCCACTAGAATCACTGGAAGCAACAACCAAAACTTCAGGTAGTTTAGAACTTACTTTGGAATATTGAGAATCTGATTGTAGTTGTGACTGCAATTGTAATTCAGACTGAATTGAAACATTTCTTAAATCAATCACTTCTTCAATCATTTTTTTGTCCTCTTGTCAATGATAAAGATCTTTTGAAAGATATTGTTTAATGAGCAAACGAACCAATTTTCTTTTATACTGACTGTAATTGACAAAGTTCTTATGTCTTTATAAGCATCATCTGTTATACAATTATTTTCATTTATTAGATTACTGGGAAGTTATTCTTCTTCTTCATCCTCTTTAAACCATTTTTAGTGGCTGTTTGAGTGAATTATCGCTTAATTTCAACCCTTTTTCAAACACCGCAAAACAAAGACAAAGTTATTTGGCTCGTATTTTCATGGCTTTTTTAAATTTAGGATCACTTCAAAAAGCTTGTAAATAAATGAATATAGAACAATTAATGAGTAATCGAGTACCTATATAATTGAGCGATTGAAGATTATTTAATAAGTTCATTCTCTTTCTATGCACAATTCTAGAGATATTTGGCACTGACCTATTTAAGTGAATCAATTAATAAAGAACATAAACAAAATTATATTAAGTCTTTTTTTATATATAACTCAAAACAATCCAAATGATATTTGATAAATACAGTGTAGATTACTCGTTGTATCTTGTAACTGACAATCAAATGATTCCAGATGGTCTCACTATGGTTGATCAAGTTAAAGCTGCAATTGAAAATGGGGCAACTATAATTCAATTGAGAGAAAAAAATACTGAAACTAGTGAGTTTATTCAAAGAGCAAAGGAAGTTCATGACTTAACCATAAAATCAGGAATTCCTTTAATCATTAATGATAGGGTTGATATTGCCTTAGCTGTGGATGCTGAAGGAGTTCATGTTGGTCATGATGATATGGACCCAATATTGGTTAGAACTCTTATTGGGGATAACAAGATACTTGGTGTCAGTTGCAGAGATGAAGAAGAACTTACTCAAGTATTGAAAAATAAGAAGTTATCAAAGCTAGATTATATTGGAATTGGAGCTGTGTTTTCAACAGATACCAAAAAAGTGAAAAAACCTCCTCTTGGTACTAATGGAGTTAAGAGTCTATTAAGAATTTTGAGAGACACAAGAGGTTCAAAACAAATTAAAACTGTGATAATTGGAGGTTTGAATCCAAGTAATATTAAAAAAGTATTATATACAAGCTCTATACCTGGAAGATCAGTAGATGGAGTAGCTGTTGTCTCTTGTATAATGGCTCAAAATGATGCTGGTGCAGCAGCTAGAGAAACACTTAAATCTATTAAAGGAGTTGGCCCATGGTTTAAAGTTCCTGAGTTTTCTAGTATTAAAAGTTTTTCTTTTGAACAATTAATGAGTGCTTTATTAACTTCCGTTCAAATGAATAAACCAATGGTCCATCATATAACTAATGATGTTGTAATGAATTTTTCTGCAAATGTTACAATCGCAATTGGTGGCTCTCCTATAATGACAAAATTTGCTGATGAATTCAGCGATTTAAGTTTAATTCCATACTCTTCATTGTTATTAAATACAGGAACATTAACTTTAGATTCAATTCCAGTTTACGATGAAGCTATAATTCAATATAATAAATCTGGAAGTCCAATAGTATTAGATCCTGTTGGATGTGGTGCAACAACTGCAAGGAAAGATTATTTGAAAAAATTGTTGAATTCAGAAAATTATTTCAATGTAATCAAAGGAAATTGCCAAGAAATTTTATGTGCTTCAGGTATAGAAAATATTAAAATGAGAGGTGTTGATATTTCCAATAAAAATGATGTTGATGAAAGTAGCTTAATTAAAGCTGGAATTAAATTAGCTTTAAGTCAAAGATGTGTGGTTGTAATAACTGGTGAATTTGATATAATAATAAATGGTATCTTAAATCCTAATGAAGTAAATATATCAAAATTCAAGAAAACTAGAATAAAAGTAGCAAAGGTGGTTGGAGGTCATCCATTGATGGGTAAAATCACTGGATCTGGTTGTTCTTTAGGAAGTGTAATTGCAACATTTATCGGTTCTAATGCCATTGATATATTTCAAGCAACTGTTTCTGCTGTTACAGTTTATAATGAAGCTGGTTATTTGGCTGCTCTTCAATCTAGTGGTCCAGGGACATTTATGCCTCAATTTCTTGATAAACTTTATAGTCTACCCAATGAAGGAAAAAGTATCAGAGATTGGTATACAAAAGCTATTTTTTCTGAACAAGATTACCTAGAATAAGTTTATAAGTTTTCCGATTTTAAGTGAGTCAAAAAAAAATTAATGAGAATCTATAATATTTATTTAATTGAATGACTATAATGTTATCAGCTTTCTCGAAAATTGAAGGGAAAATTAATCACTGACTTTTTTAAGCCTTTTTTTGATTGTCCTTACGCTACCAATATACACCTTTTAGGCTTAGAAATTGGATAGACAAAACTTGTTTTTTTTTGAAAAATCACTAAAAAGAAAAATCCTGACAAAAGTTTTTATTCCTTTGATTATCATTATTAAAAATCAGAAATGATAAAGTTGGAAGTCGATTTGAAAAAAGTCAAATAAACTTATCAAAAGTTCAAGGTTTTCTTTAAGGTGAATGTGACAATTATTGGTAGACTGATAATAAGAATAATATACTGGAATAAGAAACATATACCCAAACAATCCATTTGTAAATGCTCTTGATGATCATTTTTTTCATGACTTTTATTAACAGGAGTGAAGAAAGCAGTTAGATAAACTTGGATTGTAAAAATTGGAAAGCCCCAGTTTAATACAAGAATTAAAGAAAATAAAATATCATTTTCTTTTTGTTTATTAATCCAATTCATTTTATTTAATGCTTTTAGAAAAAATGTTCCGATAATTGGCATTATGCATAGTTTCAAAATTGCCAATAATATAGCAGATTTCCAAAATCCTTTTGGGAATTTTTGAATTTTTAGCTTTGCAATGGTACTTCCTAATAATAATAAACCAAATGGTACTTGAGCATTTGCTAAATATGAAGTAAGATCCATTAAGAAGTTCAATGGTGGTAAATTATCTGGAGCATTGGGGATTGATATAGTTGTATCAACAAATAATGCTTTTAGCCATGGAACTAATGAAATTATTATTGATATTATTAATGCAAAAGCTGGAGGCCTAAGAAAATTGTAAAAAAAAAAATATAAAACTTTGACTAATTTTGAGCCAACTTTTTTAAAATCTTTCAATTTTTTCATTCTTTTGAAAAACTTATCAATATTGAGTCTGATATTTTTCTTTTTTTTATTCGGTTCATTTAGATATTCTATTGAAACTTCGTTTAGGTTTTCATTTAAAACATCTTTTATAGGTAAGTTCGTTGATTTTGAAATTGATATATTTATACTTTTTTCAATGACTTTATTATTATCTTCGTGTGGATTTTTTTCGATATCATTTTTAAAATCACTTTCGATTTTTTCATTAGTAAAATCTAATTGAACCAATCTAAATAACCCAAAATTAAAACACATTAATAAATTAACACAGACAAAAATTAAATCAAAAGCAACACATTTATCTCCTTGAGATTGGGTTAATATTGAACTATTTATTAAAGATTGAATATAAGCAATTGGTAAATCGTTATTATTATTGAAAATTGAAGCGAGTATTGAACCAAATTTCCAATTTTTTGGAATTGGTGTTAAATAATAATTTAAAATACCAATCAAGAATCCCAAAAAATTGATAACAAAAGTCGAAAAAAATATAATTCCAATATAATTCAAATCTTTTATTGAAATATTTGTGATGATTTTATTTAGAATCATTGAAGGTAATAAAATATTCAAAATTATTGAAGACAAATTCTTAGTTGTGTTTATTGATAAAATATCCTTTTTAGATAAAATGAATCCAATGAATATAATTGAGTATATTTTGATCATTGGCTTAACAGAACACCATATTATTATTCCAATTTTTGTATTATCACCTTTCATTATTTCTTACTATTGTCATTAATACAATTAATGTAAAGTTATAGTTACTTGATTTGATATTATCCATTTCTTCGAAAACTTTTAATAATATTGAAAATACTGATAAAATTCGAATATATATATAAATAAGAATAGATTCAATAGATCTACTTCGATGTTATCTCTGATTTGATTTAATTCGATTTAATTTGATTTCAAGCTAATCAATATCTGAGCAATAAATATGAGATTGTGATTATTAATATCACAGTTTTATTGCCATTATGACTAATATTGGCTAAGATTCCATTATATCGAATTTTCAAAGCGCAAATGTTTCCAATAAGGATTTCTCATACATTGAAACAAAGCAGATAAAAGATAAAAAGAGAAGATAAATGAGAAACTGTTTAGCAAAATCTCAGAAAAATTATTTAATTTAGAGCTTTTATTGAAATAGATTATTGTTGTATTTTGAATTTGAGTTCCTTTTCTTTCTATTATTATTATTATTATTATTATTATTATTATTATTATTATTTATTGAGTGAATGATATTTTATCCAGGTTCTATTATTTTATGCTATTTTGATTTCTCTGACTTTATGAACTTAAGAATTTCAGTTGTATTTCCAATCCACTTTTTTGGCTAGACATTTTCAGAGTTCTCATTCTTCTATTTAACTGAAACTGATGAAACTGAAAAAACTGAAACCGATGAAAATATTGAATTTTCTTTGTTTCAAAATAAGATCAAAATTACCGAAAATTCTTCATGGTGACAAAATATTATTGCAAAAAAATAAAGGAATATGATTGTTATTTTACATATTTGAGTTAAAAAATGTTGCTTAGTGCACTGATGGTAGTCAGTGGTGAAAGAGATTCTGATTCGCAATATTCACTTGGAAAATGGCATTGTTGATGTTTAGAGACTGTATTGATAATTGCAGATCAAATAATATTTCAGAGAATATTAACTGGAAAACGTTGTCATTGAATATGTTCATTCAAAGTAATAAGAATGAAAATAGACGAAAACAATCTTTTGGTATAAATACAAAGCCAGATAAGCTTAATTTCATAAACTTGAATATTTATTTAATTTTTTATTATCTAATTATATATATCTATCTACTTTGATATTTTTATACAATATATTAAATCTATCAAAAAATAAAGTAATTATTATTATTATTATTATTATTATTATTATTATTATTATTATTATTATTATTAATATTAATATTATTTTTGATTAAAATCAGTCATTCCTTTAAATTTTTAAATTATTTTATTTCAATTAAAAATGCAATTAAGTTTATCTACATTAACAGTTTTGGCAACATTTCTTGTTAAAAATTCCATGGGAGAAGAATGTGCAACAGTTTATGGTCAATGTGGTGGTGCCAATTGGACAGGTGCAACATGTTGTGCATCAGGTTCATCTTGTGTTGAATATAATGATTATTATTCTCAATGTGTAGCAGATTCAGGATCAGATTCATCTGCTGTCGTTGGAAACATTACAGAAAGTTCAACTGAAATTGCTGGTAATTTCTCTAGTCCAGCAACAGTTGTTAATAATTCATCATCTTCTGCTTATTCTTCATCTAGTGCTTTTATTTATTCATCAGAATCTGTTGAAAATACTGAAGCTGTTGCAGCTGCAACTATTTCAACTTCTAGTTCAAAAGTTTCTTCTACTTCTAGTTCCATTGAAACAGTTTCATCTTCAACTAAAGCAACAACTGTTGAAAGCTCTAGTAGTGCTTCTTCTGCATCATCTTTAGCAGCTTCCTCTGAATCTTCAGCAGGATCTTCAACATCTACATCTTCTAGTTCATCTAGTTCTTCAACAGCAGAAGTTATTTCAGGTGGATCATCAGGAACCGGTACTACAACTAGATATTGGGATTGTTGTAAACCATCATGTTCATGGTCTGGTAAAGCATCAGTTGGATCACCAGTTGATGCCTGTAGTTCAGATGGTTCAACAGTTTTAGGAGTTGATGTTCAAAGTGGATGTACTGGTGGTACTGCATACATGTGTATTGATCAACAACCATGGGAAGTTAGTGATAATTTAGCATATGGTTTTGCAGCTACTTCAATTTCAGGAGGATCAGAATCTTCAATGTGTTGTTCATGTTATTTATTAACATTTACTTCAGCTGCAATTAGTGGAAAACAAATGATTGTTCAAGCAACAAATACCGGATCAGATTTAAGCACAAATCAATTCGATATTGCATTACCAGGTGGTGGACAAGGTATTTATTCAGGTTGTACTGCACAATATGGATCAAGTTATTCATGGGGAGAACAATACGGTGGAGTTTCTTCGGAATCAGATTGTGCTAATTTACCAACTGATTTACAAGCTGGTTGTGAATTTAGATTTGGTTGGTTTGAAGGAGCTGATAATCCAACTGTTTCTTTTGAACAAGTTGTTTGTCCAACTGAAATCACAGATAAATCTGGCTGTATCAGAGATGACCAATAGATGACTTGAATTGTTCTTATTTAGCTTTATTTGTATATTTCTTTCATAATTTGCATAAATGTCATACTTTTTATATAATATTTTTGATTCTTGATTCTAGATTCTTGATTCTTGATTTATTTTTGTACATAAAAAAATAAGCAAAAAAAGAAAAGTGAAAAAGTACTATGAAAATGGAAAAATCGTTTTTTGCAAACATTTAACGTTTTGGTTGTATAGTGTAGTGGTGATCACCTTCGGTTTTGATCCGGATAACCCCGGTTCGAGTCCGGGTACGACCTTTCTTATTTTTATTTTATTTTTATTAATTTTTTGCTGTTTTTTTTTAATTCTGTTCCATTTATGGGAATTTGTGGCCGGTGAGTGTGATTTTTTTGAGATTAACCGTTGTGTTTTGAGGCTTGTGCATGGCAAAGTCAGCAAAAAAGGCAAAAAAACAACAAGCATGATCCGTGATAGTTTAGTGGCTAGAATTGCCGCTTGTCGCGTGGCAGACCGGGGTTCAATTCCCCGTCGCGGAGCTTTTTTTTTTTTTTCTCTTGAACTGGTCTGTTTTTTTGGTTCGAGTTTCTTTTTGTGCTACCACAAACCTTAACGGCGGTGATTGGTGGTGCTATCGAAGTTACAAAAAATACCTTTAATAGTAAGAAAGATAATGATACTGAGGAAAAAGAGTATTTTTTTATACTTTCTTGTAAAAAGACTACACATTTTAGAAGTACAATCATTTTATTTTTTGGTTTCGATTTAATTATGACGTTTCCTTGAAACAATGGCTGATGAAACTTGTTAGTAAATATATGAATAATCAGAGTTCTTACTCTTACTCTTACTTTGTATTGGTAAATAAATTTATACGATCACATTCTATTTAAAAAACTTTTTTATTATTTATAAGAAAATATAATTATTTATCTAAGGTCAAAATGTCTTTGAAATGATAAATTTGAGAAAATTATTCAATAAAAGTAATTGAATAAAGAATAAAACATCTTAAAATGGAGTTTTTATATTCGATATATTTTATCTTTTCATTCTCATTTCAAAATTAAATTAATAATTCATCGTACCTTGCAAGACCCAAACACGAGAAATTTAACCTTGATTTAGAAATCATTTCAAAATCAGATGAAATTAAAAAATATTTAATAAGACCAAACCAAACAAAATCAAAATCAAATGAAATAATGAAATATAAAAAAATTAAAATAAACGAGTCAAATTTTAATCTCATTTACTTCATTGATAGTCATAAGACTAGTAGTAAATAGTATCTCTATCATATCTTTTTTAGCTCTATTAATTAACTAGCTTAATTATACTTAATAGAATATTCTTTATCCTTTCAAAAATACTTCATTATTAATATAAATTTACTATTTGATCCTCATTTAATTTCTCTAAAGAACTTTTCTTTCTTTTTCTTTTATTCTCGATATATTATTGATTTCATATCAGCCTCATATTAACCTCATATTCATATTTATCTTATTATTAATGTTATTATCAAACCTATTCAGAGTCTATAACTCAAAAAATAATTTTGACAATTCAATTATTCTCTAACAAATAATAAAGAATAATCTAAGATATCTGAGATTTATCTTAGATTTGTTTTATAGTTTTTTAGTCATTTCATTCAATTATTGAGGAAATTAAATAATAAAAATTATCTTGTATTCCTATTCATATTATCGAATCGTTTTTTGTTATAAAATTGCCTTTAGACTTAATTATTATTTCGATTATTTTATATATATTATATTACATATATTAAATCTTGTAATATACAATATAAATACAATTCAATATTCTTCTTTTTTTAAGTCAATTTTACTTTTTTTTTTACATCTGATTTTCAAAAATTTATATAGATAAATATATATATTTATAAATAAATAAAAACATAATCATTAACATTAACTTTAAATAAAAATAATAAAAAATGTACTCAGAAGAAGAAATCTCAGTTCATAATCAACCAAATGATTGTTGGGTTGCAATAAATGGTGCTGTTTATGACGTTACTCAATTTTTAAATTATCATCCAGGTGGTGAACAAATATTATTAAATCATGGAGGTTCTGATGTTTCTCAATTATTCACTCAAATTCATACTCATGATGTTATTTCTGAGAACAAAAACTTAGTTAAAAGAGTTGCTTGAAGTTATTTTTCCTTATTTTCAAAATATTTAATTTAATTTGATCTAATTTTAATTTAATAAAAGCTTCTTTTCACTCTACTTCTTTTTTTCCCTTTCATAGGCCTTTTTATTTATTCTTTCTTTTCTTTTTTGACAATAATATATTAACGATTTATCTGATTCTCTTCTACAATTAATTAAAAATAAATATAATTTTATAAAAATTGTTTTTTAAATATATAAATTAAATTAAATCATTCATTCAATTGAAAAAAATTATGTCATAAAATAGCCTTTTGTTTTTTTATAAAAAAGAAAATTGATAGAAAAAAAGTACAAACAAAGAAAAATAAACAAAAAATAATGAATAAAAAATCATTCAGTGATATAAACTTGAGGAATACAAGTAATACCCTTTTCTTGAACTGTATAAAATGGAGTAAAAGCATCACCTTCAGTTCTCCAAGCAGATGGAGCACACCATGGGAACTTAGGTTCAAAGAAATGAAGATGACCAAAAGTATTAAATCTATCACCTCTTAAAAGTACTTTCAAAACTTTACCTTTAGTTAAATCAACTGCAATTTCATTTGGTTTTAATCCTAAATATCCAATTTCTTTATGATCTACAAATACTTTGGCTATTGGAGATTTGAAAAAAGGAATTCTTAAAACTGTCTTTCCTGATCCCTTTAATGATTTTCTAATTTTTTCCATACAAATATTATATGTAACATCACCACCATAAAATGGTAACCCTTGTTGAGTCCAATCACCATAATATAATTCTTTTGGATATTCTACAATCTTGGAATGAAGACCTTTAATTTCAACACCAAATTTTCCCAAAATATGTAACCATTCGATACTTTTAAAAATTATTAAATGGAATTGAATAAATTAATTCATATTTACCAGCACTAATCTCAGGTAATTTGATTTTATTAATATCAATATCAACGTAATATCCAGTTTTTTCAATTTTAACATCTTTACCATCCAATGAAACAATTAAACCATCTAAAGTTTCAGTTGATAATTCAGAAAATGGAACAGAAATCTCTGAATTAATTTTGAATTTTAAAGAAATACGATGTTCGAAAAATGATTTAATTTCTTCACTTATAGTCCATGGTTGACAATAAATCCTTTTAATGGATAATCTAATTTAGTTCTAATAATGTTTTCAATTTTTAAAACTTCTTCTTCATCTTGCCATTCTCCATCATCCAATTTAAATTCAGCTTTATCTAATAGTAATACATTGGATTCAGCTAATTCAAATGATTCAGGTTCTGGTAAAGAAACAGTTTCTTTCATAACTGGATTTTTAACCATTGAAGCATTGAAAGATTCTTTTGTTGTAGGTTTCATTCTAAATAAGAAATGACCAATTTGTGGGAAAGTCCAATAAAATTTTGTAGTTTTCTTGGTTTGATCAACATCAACTTTATCAAATTTAGAGTGAGTACCAGCCATGGTATCATAATATTGTATATCCCAACAACCTTTTAATGTGAAGATACAATTTTCTCTTCTTTGTTTATAAGAAGTATTACAAACGAATAAGTATCTTTCATTACCTTCTTCTCTCATATTATATAAAATGGTATCTTCAATTTGAGCATATAATAAACAATCTCTATCTTGAGGATCAACATATTGAACATCAATTTCTTTATATGGTTTTAATTTTTCATATAATTGCATTTTTGAAAACATAATTTTTTCAGAACCTTTAATTTTTAAAGGTTTTTTTAAAAGAATACCATCTGAGATTGTTGGATCTTCACCCATTATAATAACTTTACCACCTTTATTTGAGAATTTTTGTAATCTTTCAATAGTTGTTGGTCTTAAAGTTTTACATGAAGGTACAATTAAAACATCATAATTCATTTTTCCAACTGGAATTGAATCACCATTAGTAATATCTTCAATTTTAGTTTCTTCTGGGAATAAAGATTCTGAGATATAATCAAAATCTAAACAACCATAAGATAACCATTTTAATAAATTATCAAAATTTCTTTGTCTTTCTTCTCTTTCAAGTTTTGAATTTTCCCATGGACCACAACATTACCAATAACTTTCAATTGGATGAATTACACCAATTCTTACAACTGGAGAACCTCTTGTTAAAAATACATTTAATCTTGAAAAATGATCTTCAACATATTTGAAATCTTTATACCAAGGAGATTGATAACCAAGTTGAGCAGGAAAATCTCTTTTTGCTTCACCTTTCATTGAGACCCAAGATAAATGTGGTACTCTGAATGTGATACCAAAAGCAGCTTGCCAATCACCTTGACTTTTATAACCTTCAAATGGGAAACCCCAATTTGTAACACCATAATCTTCAGATAAAACACCTTCTCTACCATATTGATGAGAAACAGATTGAGCTTGTTTTGCAGTATGATATTCATGTTTATCTTGTAACATATCAATTCCTGGAATTTCAAAATATTTATAAGATCTCATAGCTTCACCTAAAGCTTGAGTTTGCATAAGAAGATCTTCTTCATTCATCATATGACCAGCTAAATTAATATTATGTTTTGCACACCATTCAGAAATTGTTTTAATAAAAGCATTATTAAATCTTGTACAAAAATGATCATGATAATGATAACGAGCTTTTGAAAGTAAATTATTTAATAAATTCCAAAATAATTCAGGAATTTTATCAATAATATTATAATTATAAGTTTTAAAAAAAGTTTTATTTAAATCTGTTGTCCATGGTAAAAAACCTTGTTCAATTGTATGAGATTTTTCAAAAGCAACTTTATGAGAAAATTGAGGTTCATCAGTGAAAATGGTTTTAACAGTATCACCAAATTGTTTACCTAAAAGTTTAAAATATTTTTCATGAGTTGATTTTAAAAATTCATTAATTGCATCTTTATTTAAAGTATCAACATAAGTTGAATCATTATAAAAAGAACTTGGAGCAGCTAATTCTAAATATGCAAACCAAATTTTTGTTGCATTATCATTCTCAACACTTTCTCTTAAATTTTTTAAATCAATTGAAGATATATTTATTGGATAAAATTTATAATTTAAAATTGTACCATCTTGATTTAAAGTAACTTTATAAATACCAATTAAAGAACCATTTTCTTGTCTTACTGCACCTAAACCAAAAGCATTAGAAATTGAATCTGGAGTTTTTTTCACCATATGGAGTTATAGTAAATAATAAATTTTTTTGTCTATAATCTGGAAATTTTTTAGGTATAACACCACCACATGAACCACTTGGCCAACGATCTTCATCATATAAATAAGTTAACATTTCATTATCATTACCAGCTTTATTACATTTTTTAACTAAACTCATAAATTCATCACCCATATATTCAGTATCTAAACCAGTTCTTGAATGTATATGAAACCCACCAAAACCCATATTTTTTAAATCTTCAATTTCTTTTAATAATTGATTTTCATTTAATTTATTATTCCATGACCATAATGGAGCACCTCTATATTCTTTTGGAGGATTATGAAAATTTTCTAAATCCAAAGGTTCATGAGAATGAGGATAAAATGGAGTAGTCATTTTGAGATAAGTAATTATATTATTGATTATTATATTTTATACTTAAGTTATTAATTAGAAATAATTGAAAAGAATAGAAAATAAAAGAAATATTAAATATAAAACACTTTTATTTAAACAATTATTTAATTGATTTAAATAAGAATTATATTTTTTCAATTTTAATTAATTTGTAATAAATGCTTCAATCAATATTTAATAAATAATGAATATTTTGGGATAATTTAGGATATTTATCATGACTTAAGACATTTTGGAGAATATATTTATTCTGTCATAAAGAAATAAACTCAATAAGAGTGAAATTCGCACTAAAGAAAAGACGATTTTCGAAATCTGGGGAAGATTCAAGAGCAAAACATGCGGAAATTCAAAGGAAAAGCCACGGAAATGGCAATTTCAAGGATATCATATCCTCAAATATGGTCTCAACTTGATTTTAGATCGGGGCAAAAAATAAATAAAAGTCCTAGAATTTGGCCTTTAAAACCTCACCAGAAAGATAAAAGAAGATATACCCGAAAGCTATAACCGAACATATTCTGGGAACATATATCCGGAAGGTATCTCCGCCAAATCTCTCCACAAATGGTGTTGGTTATCAGTCTATAGCCGTTGCTTTGTCTTCATTACTTCTTATTTTCCTATCTTTACCTTTTTTTTTATTAACAGCTAAATTTGAGTATTGGTTTGTTGTGTTTCTGTCCGCTTTTTCTGAGCTAATAAATCTAACGGAAACTGTTAAAATTGTTTTCATTTATTTTACTTTTTTTTTTTATGCTTTTACAGGCAATTATTATTTCTTTATTTTTATTTCTTTTAAGTTTAATTCACATATATTTCAACTATGACACGTGATATAATTTTTTATATTGAATATTGGATGTTCAATGTATGTGTTGCCAGTTGTTGTCAGTTGTTGTTGCTCGTTGTCACTCGTTGTCAAAAATATTTGAGCTCACTTTTTTCTTATTTTATTTTGTTTTCCTCCAGTCACTAATATTACTAAAATTACTTCAATTAAAAATGGATCCTTCACCTACTTTTTTTCAAGCAATAAATGTTAAATTTGCCTTTAATCCCTTACTGGTTGGTAGGCAATCGGAAAAAGCAATTAAGCAGAATGCATTAAGTTCAAAACGTTGGGTAAAAAGTAAAGATAACTTACCAGTTCAAAAAAAAAAGAAATTAAATAATTTTTCTTTAACATGCTGTGAAGAGCCATATTTGTATCAAACATATGACTCAACAAAAGTGTAATTGTTTAGCAAACTATTAAGGAATAATCCAATTGGTTTATTCTTTAAAAATTGGGTTGGCTGTTATAGAATTATAATCTGAATTATAGCTATGAATATTTACGCCGTTGCTTCAGCGGTACTAAAAATAAAAAGCGAAAATTAAGAGTAATTGACATTTAAAGTGATGAAGAAGATTAATTGTCCTATTTACACAAAACTATAGAAATATGTCTGTTTTGTCTATACTGTTTTTTAATTTACTATAGCTTTAAAATTATCGAGTTTTATGTTTACCATTTTACATATAGTAATACATAATATTTATTATTAATCTAATTAAAATATTGACATCATTGTTCATTAACCGTGCTAATGTTTAGACTAAAACAACTTATTTATTTCATTATGTATCAAGAATCACAATAGAAACCCTACCAAAAATATTCCTTTAAAGCTATCTACATTAGTTTTTGCAATTAACAAACATAATAGAAGAATGTTAAATCCATTTATACTCAGCGCTTGGTGTGCTAAATAGAATATCCACCAACTGCCAACACATTATTGACAGTTGGTAAAGAAAACCCGACACAACAAAAAGAGCGCCAACACAGTGGTCTCGACACAACAAAAAAGCGTTTTTCTCGGTCACCTCCACATTTGGTTTGGCAGCGCAAGACGTCATTGGCTAGCAGTCCGAGAAGCCAGCAACTCTGGCTGTGTTCAACTCATCTTCCTCCACCCCGTCGGGGCTGGACAAGCGGACAGCCGCCCGGCTTTATGAGCGCTGACAAGCGACAGAGTGACTGGTGATTGTAGTCCGAACAAAATATCTAATTATTACTAAGAAGATATCTATTTATTACTAAAAAGATATCTAATTCAAATCATAAACAATTGTTAACTAAAATGTAAAATATATAAAAATTATATCAGAAATATGGGAAGTAAGTGCCCTATTTATATTAGTGCAAAATAGGAGCGGGTAACCCATCTTTAGAATAAATTTGTAAATTTAGTATATGAAAGTTCACTTCCCATACTTAAAAAAAGAAATAGAATAAAGTATTGTTCTAGAAGACACTACGTTATTCTAAGAACAAAACACGAAGATTCCAGTACATTCGAGATGCACACAGAACCTCGAAGAAAGAATAAATAATGCAGACCCAGAACGTTCTAGTACATTTAACAGGCACACGGAAGTTCTGAGAACGCAATAGAATGTAGTCGTAGAACAATCTATGCAATCTTACAAAGTCTAAGAATAGCCTAGAATATTCGAAGACAATTCTAATAAAAGAATAAAATGATTAACAATCACTGGGCACGCAATTTACCTGCAGCGCGGAAATATCGGCGCGCAAAAGCTTGGCTTGTCCTGTTAGCACAGACTTGGCTTGGTGTTCCAGCAGAGGTTTATCCGAACAATGCTAGGTGCTGTCATGCAAAAAAGGGAGGGGCACTTATCTCCCCAGATTTATCCCCATGGGACACGACGCTCCTTTTCCATTCCAGAATTTTGTATTAGAAAATATCATTTATTCGTAACGTTAGATACAAAGTAAAACACACAACTGAAAAGATAGGTATAATTATCAATATTTGAACTATTATTACTATTATTATTATTATTATTATTATTTTTATTGTTTTTATTGTTATTATTATTTAGATAATTCCGCTATTAAATTTATGAGTTGTTACCTACCAAAAGTGTCATCAAAATGCTTTAATCATGTTTCTTTTATTCTCTTACTCAATATACTTCGACTCTAATCATTATTTAATCATTTTACTCGATAGATCAATGCTTTGAATTATCCCAAGAATCTGAACTGCCATTTGTCCTATTATCAATTGAAATTCAATAATTAAGTACCGTATGCTAAGTACATTTTTTTTTATCATCAAATGGCTGGCCATATTGTCACTTTGAAAGTGTTAAATTGACTAATTCAGTTCTCGAGGACCCTGTAATACTGGTCGATTATTTTTATGATAGGCTCACGAGGTTCATGTGATTTCAATTACACTGAGATCTGATTTTTTCGACAAAAGTCCCTTCAAATTTCGCTGTTGATGTTTTTATTATTTGGGTTGCAAAAAAGTATACTCTAAATTCTAAATTAATTTAAGAGAATTAAATGAAATTAATCTCAACAAATTAAATGAAGCTTCTCCACAAAATTCGCCTGATGAAAATCTATCTTTAATTTAATTTTATCTTTTTGAACGAATAAATATAACCCGAGGGTGCAACTCAACGTAGAAACCGCAGTTTAGCACGCTTTCACTAGTGGCTTCGATTACTCCCCAAACTGAAATGCCGATTAAACCCTTTTTAACAGGAATACACCTTTGTTTTCTGGAAAATACCCCATGTGCACCCGTGCCTACATATGCATCCCACAGCACAGTCAGGTTTAGTGGTTGCTTTTTACCGCACCGCGCAGCTTTCAGAACATTTTATTTTTTGTTTTTCAAGCAAACGTTAAAAATATATTAGAAATCTGCTGGAAAACATTTTTGGAAACAATACTAATTAAAATATTAATTATAATACTAGTACTTATTAAAAATATTCAAAACAATATATGTGGAAATAGTCTATTCAATCACAGAAATAATTTTGAAAATTATCATACTATTTCCTTTCAGATCTTAGAAATCTTAAAAATTTCAATTCTAGTTTTAAATCTATTATAAATATTTCTATATTTCTTTATTTCTTAAATTATCTTTACTTATAGATTCTTTTTTTTTTTTTTTCCCTTTTTAGATTATTATCTATCTACTTTTCTTTTTTAATTATAATAAAACAATTTGATTAAAAAGAGTTTATTTTAAATATTCAATATATATAATAAAATATATAAAAGAATTGAAAAATTATATTTATATATTTGATAATAAAATTTAAAAACAATACAATAAAGAAAAGAAAAGAAAAAAAAATTAATATTTTAAAATGTCTGATACAAATAAAGAATTAGAATCAACGAAGAGTGTAATGGAACTCGAAGCAAAATTATCAAATGGTGAGTTTGTTCAAGCTGCTCCACCACCTGAAGAGAAACCTTTTAAAAAACAAAAAGTGAAGCTAAATATGCTATTCCAAAATTATTAATCATTTTCTTAGCTGCAATTGGTATAAATTTCTCAATTGCTTTTGGTCAATTCTTAGGTGCAATTGTTATTATGGGTACTTCAAAAAGTTTTACTGGTATTGATGATTCAAAATCTTATAGAGTTGCTCTTGGTACTCAATATATTTGTGTATCATTATATTTATTTTTAATGTATTTCTTACCAGAATCTCCAAATTATTATATCAATAAAGGTGATCCTGCAAAAGCTATGGAAGCAATTAAATCATTATTTAAACCAGAAAAATCTGGTTATGATGCTGAAGTTCATTTACAAATTTTATCAAAAGAAAAAGAAATTGAAGATTTAGAAAGACAAGGTGAAGATGTTTCTATTTGGTCTTATTTTGAAGTTTTAAAACCAAAATATTTCAAAAGAACTTTTATTTCAATTTTAGCTTTAACTGGTCAATTATGGGCAGGTTCTGCTTTTGTTTTAGCTTATGTTAATTATTTTTTTGAAATGGCTGGTATAACTTCATCAAATGAAAAAAACTGTAGGTGTATTTACAATTGCTGTTGGTGGTAATATTGTTTCATATTTAGTTATTAATAGAATTGGAAGAAGAGTTTTATATTTATCATGTCTTGGTTTATGTACTTTATTTAATTTAATAATTGCTTGTATGACTTTTGCTGATGGTAATGCTGCTGGTTATGCTTGTGTTGTATTTGTTTGTTTCTGGTCTTTCTTTTATCAAATTGGTGTTGGTGCTCCAGGTTATGCAATAATGGTTGAAGTTCCAGAATCAAGATTAAGAGCAAAATCAGTTGCTGTTACTTCTAATGTAAATTCATTGATCAGTTTTGGTTTACGTTATTTAATTCCTTATTTATATAATCCAGATGAAGCTAATTTAGGATTTAAAATTGAATTTGTTTGGTTTGGTACTGGTGTTGCAGCTTTCATTCTTGGTTTATTCTTAATTCCAGATACTCAAGGTAAAACTGGTAGTGAAATTGATCAATTATTTACAAATGATGTCCAATCTTGGAGATTCAAAGATGCCAAATTTGATACTGATGGTTATTTGATTTTAGAAAGTTGCAAAAAGACTAAAGTTTAGTTATTGCTATAATATTATATTTTTATTTTCATTTTTTATATCTTTTTTAAAAGCATTTTATTCTTTTCATTTTGTTTTTTCTTCTTCTTCAAAAAAAATTAGATGTATATATACTCTTCAGCTTTTTTTCTTTCTTCCATTTTTTTTTATAACTTATAATGCTTTTCTTTTTTTTATTTATCTATCTTAATGAATGTTTATATTTTTAATGTTTTCAAAATAATTTGAATTTTTGTAGAAAAAGTAATTAATTCATTTGAAATACTTGAATAATAAGACATTTATTGGAAAGTTATACTGTATATATTAATTTTATATAAAAATTTATTCATTACTATATTGTATGGTTAATCTACGACCTAATAAATGTACACCATTTAAATTATCTTTAGCATTTTCAGCTTCTTTATTAAGTATAAATTCAATAAATGCATAACCTTTACTTTCATTATTAAATTTCTTTGGAACTCTAACAGATTTTAATTCACCAAATGGTTTAAATAATTCAAAAACTTCTTTTCTATTTGCTTCAAATGGTAAATTTTTAACAATTAATTTATTACTTTTCTTTATTTTAATATCTTTATCATCTTTATTATTACTATTATTATTTGAAACTCTATTTGTAGATATTTTTAATTCTAATTTATGATCATTTAAAACTTTTCCATTAATTTTATTTATACAATTTAAAGCATCTTGTTTTGTTTTAAATTCAACAAAACCATAACCAAGATTTAATTTTTTATCACCTTTCATTTTATATTTTATATTTGAAATTAAAAATCCAGGTAATTTTTTAAAAATTTGTTTAAATTCATTATCACTTGTTTCAAAGTTAAGATTTTTAACAAAAATTGATACAGAAGGGCCATCATTAATATCATTTTCATCATCATCATCATTATTATCAACGACTTTATTGTTTTGGTTGTTACTTTTTTCAATATTTTCAATATTTTCAATATTTTCATCTTTATTTATATTCTGTAGTTTATTTTCAGTTGATTTTTCTAAAATTATATCATTTACAGATATTTTTGTAGTTTTAATATTTTCATTTTTAATTTCATTTTCATTTAAATCTTTCAAACCATTATTTTCAATTTCATTATTTATAATTTCATTATTTTCAATTTTTTTAAAAGAATTAATTTCATCAGGAGTTGGATCTCTTGTGAATAAATTTTTTGGACCTTTTTCTAAAAAAAGTACAGAATTTTTAATTCTTTTATAACTTAAATTATTAAAAGCTAATTTACCAGAATGAATATCAATAAATTCAATAATTGCTATAGTTCCAGAAGGTGGAAATAAAATTCTTTTAATTTCACCAAATTTTTGAAATAAATTAATTAAATCAATTTTATTTGTACCATATGGAAAATTTTTAATTAAAATAATTTTATCATCTTTTTCAAAATTTTTATTAAAATTTAATAAATTTATACCTTTTAAAATAAAATATTTTTTAATATCATTAATTATAGAAACTTCAGCTAAAGCTTGTTTTATAGAAGAATTTGAATTTAATGGATTTATTAATTCATTTTTTTTTATACCAATTTGATTTGAAATACTTTCTAAGATTGAATCTGAATTCATGAATAATGAATTCCAATTAAATTTTGAAAATAATGAATTTGAATTTTTTTTTTTAATTAATTCTCTTTGTTTTTTTAATGATAAATTTTTTAAATCAAATTCATTTAATTTATGAATTTTTTTAAAATTACCTGGTAAAATATGTAATAATCTACCTTGAAAAATTTGTTTATCTAAAGATTTAAAAGCATTAACAGCATTAATTGGATTATTAAATTGAATATATAGGAAACCTTTTGATTTATGAGTTCTAGTATCTATGGCAATGTGAACTTCATTTAAAATACCAAATTTATTAAATAAATTTTTAAAATCATCTTCAGTTGAAGTATATAAAATATTTCTTATGAATAATCTTCCAGTTTTTAAAATTTCAATTTCATTTTTTTTAATTTCATCTTCAATTCTTTCTTCTTTTGTTTTTCGAATTCTAGTTTGATTATTATTATTATTAATTATTATTTCACTTTCATTTGTAATCACCTTTCTAGTTTCTTTAGTTGATTCTTTAGTTGATTCTTTAGTTGATGATTCCTTAGTAGATTCTTTATTATTTTCAATTATTCTTTTTTGATGATTTTTTAACCATTGTAAATCAGATATATTATCATCATTAGCCATTTCATTAGTTTCTTCACTAGTTTCTTCATTAGTTTCTTGTATAACTTTTTCTTTTTCTTCTTTATTAACAATATTAGTTGTGATTGGAACATTATTTATAGAATTAGATAATGGAATTTCAGATTGATTATTTGAACCATCTAATAATTTAACATTTGAATTAAAAACTTCTAAGAATTCTCTTAAATTATTATTATTTTTAATTTTATTTTCAATTTCATTACTTATATTTGTATTTTCATTAATATCTTGTTTAAATCTTTTATTATCATTATGATTGTCATAATTATGAGTATCAAAGTTTCTTTTATTATTATTGATAATAATATCTTTATTTGATTTTGGTAAATTTTTATCATTAAAAGTTATAGCTTGTTGTACAGTTATTTTAGAAGTATCAATAAAAGAATTATTAAAAAATTTTATAAAAAAAATTGAATTTTTTAAATTTTTAAAACCAATAAAACCAAATCTTCTACTTTCACCATTTTTTTTATTTTTCATAATTTTTAAATCTGTTATATCATTTAAAAAATTTTTAAATTCATTTAAATTTAATGAATTTGATAATGAATTTTTTTTAAATTCATTATTAAAAATTGTATTTAATTTTATTTTTAATAAATTTTCATCAAGATATGTTGGAAGACCTTTAATTATAACTCTTGACATTATGAATATGTTATTGAATAATATGTATATTAATAATATATTTTTTTGTTATTTGAATAGATTCTTTTGTTTATTTGATTGATTATTTATTAAATATTTTTAATATATATTTTTTTTGATATGAAATAAAATAAAATTTTTTAATTAGAAATTAAATGGAAACCAAAAATGCGGGTCTTCTTAGAATATTAAAGCCCAGATATATATCGATATATCTCAGGGCTATTTAGGGCTATAAAAAACAATTAGACAGCAAGATCTGCAGTAGACTTGTTAAAAAAGAGTGCCATTCCCGGGAATCGAACCTGGGTTTCCTCGGCCACAACGAGGTGTACTAACCACTATACGAGAATGGCTTCTGTTGTGGTTGTGGATAAAGAAAGAGAGTCAACCAGATTGAATAATAAGCAACGTATGCTCACATGACTGTATTCCACTGCTCCGGTCAGGTGACTGTCTCCATGAGTAGGAACCGTGTCTGTGGCAGTGCACCTGCATCCACCGTGCACTCCTTCGGTGGCGTGCCTTGTTTCGTTCCTGTCTGCTCCCTCTCTCCCTCTTCCCTCTCTTCCTTGTCTCTCTCTGCTTCTTTCTTCTTTCTTCTTTCTTTTCTTTTCTTTTTCCCGTTCCAGTTCAAATTTCACTTTCACTTTCACTTTCAATTTCTTATTTACATTGCACAGCCACGTGACTTGTTTTTTTTCTCTTATTCTCGTTACGCGTTGTTAACATCCTTCTGGAAATACAGTATATAAATAGTTTATTCATTTATCAATAAAATAATATATTATAGTCGATTGACTAGTTTTAAAGCTTTCTTTCTTTCTTTCTTTCTTTCTTTCTTTCTTTCTTTCTTCATTTCTTCATTTCATCATTCATTTCTTTATTTCCTTCTTCATTTCATCATTTTATTCATCTTCTTCTAATCCATCTTAACCTTCTTCATCACCTTCTTTATCATCTTTTTTAACATATTACCATTCCCCTTATTTCATTCACTATATCCATTATACATTATACATTATACATTATACATTATACATTATACATAAAAATAATGAATAACGATTCCAAAATGCAAAGAAATTTAAAAAGAACTCCAAGAAGTGCAAGAATGATTATTGCTTCTTTATTCATCTTCTCTT
Source organism: Ascoidea asiatica (assembly GCA_001600695.1). Lineage (NCBI taxonomy): Eukaryota > Fungi > Ascomycota > Saccharomycetes > Ascoideales > Ascoideaceae > Ascoidea > Ascoidea asiatica. The sequence goes on from BCKQ01000019.1 coordinate 207,217, forward strand.
TATTAATTATTTTATTCTATAATAATAATAATATTAATAATAATAAAGATATATTAAATAATAACAATACTAATAAAGAAACTAATAAAGAAACTAATTCAAATACAATTCCAAATACTAATACTAATACAAATACTAATTCAAAGACTCCTCCATATCCTAATTCTAATTCCAACACTAACTCAAATTCTAACTCAAATTCAGATCCAAAATCAGATTTATCTTCTTCTGATTCAATTAAAGCTGATAAAGATTTATCTTCAAAGAATAATAACGCCAATAGTAATTTAAACTCAAATTCAAATTCAAATTCAATTACAAATTCTGATTTTAAAAATCCAAATTCTGATGATTTTTTACCTGATCCTCAAAATAATGATGATATTTTAAATAATAATGATAATTTAATTACTGAAAATGTTAAAGATAATGATAAATTACCTCAAGATGAAAGTACTGAAATTCCAAAAGATAAAGATATTAAAGATACTAAAGATATCAAAGATACCAAAGATATCAAAGATACTAAGGATTCTAAAGAATCTAAATGTACAAAAGATAATCAATATGTTATAATGATTGATGCAGGTTCAACAGGTTCAAGAATTCATATTTATCAATTTAATATATGTTCATCTCCACCAATTTTAATTAATGAAGAATTTAAAATGTTAAATCCAGGTTTATCTTCATTTGATACAAATTTAGAAAATGCAAAACATTCTTTAGATCCATTATTACAATTTTCTTTATTAAAAATTCCAAAAGATAAATATTCATGTACTCCAATATCTTTAAAAGCAACTGCAGGTTTAAGATTATTAGGTAATGAAAAATCAAAAAAAATTTTAAATTCAATTGAAGATTATTTAATTTCTGATTGGCCTTTTGCTTTATTAGATAAAAATAGTGTAGAAATTATGAATGGTATGGATGAAGGTGTTTATGCTTGGATTACAACTAATTATCTCTTAGGTAATATTGGTGGCGGTAATGATAATAATAATAATAATAATAATAATAATAATAATAATTTATCAATAGATGAAATTTCAAATGATTCAAAAACTGCAGCTGTTTTTGATTTAGGTGGTGGTTCAACACAAATTGTATTTCAACCTGATTTTAAAATTAATTCAATTGAAGATATTGAAACTTTTAATAAAGTTGAAAATAAATATGAAATAAATTTTGGTAATTCAAAATTTCAATTATATCAATTTTCTCATCTTGGTTATGGTTTAATGCAAGGTAGAAATAAAATTAATTCATTAATTTTAAAAAATTATTTAAATTTAAATGATAAATCTATTCAAATTCAACCAATTAATTCAAAAGATGATAAATCAACAATAACTTTAATAAGTCCATGTATACCACCAGGAATAATTGCTGAAGATATTTTAATTGAATTAGAAAATAATAATGATAATAATAATGATAATAATAATAATAATGATAATGATAATAAAGATACTAAAAAAACTTTATATAAAGTTAATTTTAAAGGTCCTGATTCTCCAGCTTCAACACAATGTAAAACTTTAGCAGAAAATATTTTAAATAAAGAAAAAGATTGTAAAGATAAAACTTGTTCATTTAATGGAATTTATCAACCTTCATTAAATAAAAATTTTAATAAAAATTCAGATATGTTTATATTTTCATATTTTTATGATAGAACAATGCCAATTGGTATGCCTTCAACTTTTACAATGAATGAATTATTAGATTTAACAAGAACTGTTTGTAATGGTGAAAAACATTGGCAAAATATTTTAGGTGCAATGGATGGTGCTTTAAATGAATTAAATAATGAACCACAATGGTGTCTTGATTTAACTTTTATTTCAACACTTTTACATATTGGTTATGAAATTCCATTGGAAAGAGAATTAAAAACTGCAAAAAAAATTAATAATAATGAATTAGGTTGGTGTTTAGGTGCTTCTTTACCTTTATTAGATAAATCAAATTGGAAATGTCGTACAATTAATTAATAATTAATTAATTAATTAAACTTCTATTCAACTTACTTTTTTACAATTAACTTTCTTTTTCATTTTTTCATTTATAAAATTTAATAATTTTTTTTAATCATTTAACTATGTTTTAAAATTGTAAAAAAAAAGGGTATTATTTATGAACTCTATAGCAGGTTCGAGACCTGCTGTTGTCATTCTTTTTTGTTATTTATTATTGTTTTTTGAAAAAACAATAGAAATAATCTTATTTATTTATTTAATTATTAAAATATATGTTGTCGTCCTTGATTTGAAACTATTATTTATAATTTTTAAATTTTAAACGAAATGCAATTTATTGATTATAAAAAATGATTATAAAAAGATAATTATATAATTGAATAAGAAAATTGAATTTAAAATTGAATTTAAAATTGAATTTAAAATAGAATTTAAATTGAAAAGGAATTTAAATCAAACAAATTAAGCAGTACAAGCAGAACCTGTTGCAGATTCAGTAACTGTAACTGTAATAAATGACATTGGATTATTAAAATGACCAAATTTACCATATTTACTAAAATTACTACCATAACTTTCACTTGGCATTGGAATTGCAAGATATGTTGAACCTGCAGAAATTAAAGTAGTTGCAGAAGCAGTTTCAGTTTCAATAATTGATGAATCTAAAGAAGCTGAGCCATAACTTAAAGTACTTACACTCATTGTTCCAAAAACACTAGAAGAACTTTCCGAAGAAGAAACTTCTGATGAAGAAGTTGCAACTGCAGCAACTTCAACTTGTTCTGAAGTAGAAGATGATGAAACAATTTTAGTAGTTGATGATGATGAGGCTAAAATACTTCCTGAGCTTTGAGAAACTTCTGAGGTTAAAGAACTTGAAGAACTTGATGAATTATAAACAGCAGGACCTGGAATTGTATAATTATAAAGTTTTGGATAATAAATATCTACAAAAATTCCTGGATCAGTATTTTTATAAGCACCTGGAAATTTAACACCTTCTGGAATTGCAGAACCATTACTAGAAATTTTTAAATTTGTACAAGATGGATAAAATTGTCCAGAATTTAAATGAGATGCATTATGTAAAGCTAAAATTTCATGTCTCATTAAATAATTACCAGATACAATATCTGAAGGAATAGTAACAGTCCATGAATTATTATTTGCCATTAAAACATCTGAAGCCCAATAACCTTCAACATATTCAGTTGCATTACTAATTAAACCAGCTTCATCAATTTTAAACCATGATAATTCAGATGGTGTCATTTCTGAACAATTACCATTACAATTTGCTAAATATGTTATAACTGGACCTCTATGAGATGTACCCCATTGAGTCCAATAAAGTCCAACATCTTCACCTGCATTTACTGGAGCAACTAAAGTTGAAGGTTCTGCACCTTTATTACAAACAATATCAACTAAAGAAACATCTTCAACTGGTCCATTAGTTGCATTAAAAAAAGACCAGACAACTCTTTCTGGAATTGGATTTCTTGTTGGATCAGAAAATGGATTTGAACCAGGATACCAAACATCACCAATTTTAATATCAGTTAAAAATCCATGAGATTTAACTAATGAAGGTAATGACAATGTTGAAATTAATGAAATTAAAGATTTTGTTAATAATTTCATTTTGATTAAAATTTTTTTTTTTTTTTTTTTTTTTTTTTTGATTCTTTTTGGAATTAATGAAACTTTTCTAGATAATGGTAATTTGTTTATATTATTTTTTAAATTATAGAATTTAAATTAAAGAATTGAAATATTAAAGGAATGACTTGAAATGAGTGACTTAAAAGAGTGACTAAAAAACTGAGTGTTTTTTTTTTTTATATATATATATAATATTCTATAGTTTATAATAATAATATCATTCAAAAGTAATATGATTACAAAGACAATTTAAGGTATTTATATCATATTTGCAAATTGAAAGAAAAAAAAATTGAGACTATTAATGATTTCAATTCAATGACATTAATGATATTAATCTTTTTCTAAATAATTATTGGTAATTTTATTAAATGGATGGTATCTTTTAAGGAGAATTAATTTAAGAGGGTATGATTCGAAACACATTGAAGTGTAAATAAATATTCATTCAGGTTCATAAATGTATAAGTTTAAGTTAAAAGTATTCATTTATTTTACAATTTCAATCATTTACGTTACATTTAAAAGGTTCTAATTGAAAATGTAAATAAAGTTCAATGAAACATAATTTACTTTACCTGCTTCACTTATTTTACCTTGATTCTCATCGGTAAGATTAATATTATTGATAAGAATAGCAAATAATTATTTGAAATAAGTTCTTAAATAATATTATTTCATTATTACCACCAGCTTTTTTTGTAATCGAGTATCTTTTTTCATTAAAATATTTGTAAATCTTTAATTTTGATAGAAAAATTTAAGTTTCAAACACAAATTCATTTGAAATTTTTATGGAGACCAAAACTTGGATCTTCTAACCGGTTTTTATAAACATTCCGTGTAAATGAAAAATATGGAAAGTATAAACAAAAATATCCATTAGACGGAAATAATTACACGTGATTTTGCGTGTGGCATAAAAATGGTTGCATACCACGTGATCTTTTGTGCTTTTTTTTAGTTGGTTCTGAAGTTCGGAGTTGCACGGACCGGGCCATTTGCGGAGATAAGAATAATATTGTCCTCGGTTCCCCAGAGATTCGAGGACAGTTTTGGCAGTAGAGGAGCGAAATACGAGGGTATCAGCTGAGTTCCGAGCAGACTTAGCTTTTTCTTTTGTCTGCGCCACACCTGGTCTGCCTTGACGTAAGACGCAACTTTTCTCCCCGCGTAACTTTTTCAAATCTTTCGAAGAGTTCGCAGAGCTCACTTTCTTTTTGTATAAAGTAAAAGAATCTGCCTCAATTTCTTTTATTTTTTTCTGCCTCAGTACCACAATTTTTAATAAAAAAGAAAACTAAACAAGATTTAATAATCCTCAATATTTTACACAGTATTTTTCTTTAGTTTTTTATATCAATAATTTTTTCAAAATGGCAATTTATAAAGCTCAATGTCTTTGTGGTGAAGTTAAATATCAAGTTACCGGTGAACCATTTGTAAATGAAACTTGTTACTGTAATCATTGTACAATTCCATCATCTTCCAATGGTCCTTCTTTAGTTGGTTATGATCCAAAAGATGTTAAAAAAATAGATCCAAAATCTTTAGAAATCAAATATACAATGTATGATACTGAATCTGGAAAACCAAAATCAAGATTTTTCTGTGGTAATTGTGGTACAATGACTAAAGTTCATTGTGATGTTAATGGTAAAGATTTCATTGCTGCTTTTCTTTTTAAGACTCCAGAAAACAATTACACTTTACCTGATAATATGAAACCAACTGTTGAGTTTTTCAAACAAGGTAAAGAAGACTTGAAATACAAATTATAATCTTTTTCAATATGACTATAGATACATATATATATAGATATAGAAATAGAAATGAAAATAAAAATATTCTCAAATAAATTTATTTTGTATTCGTAAATAATTTTAAGCTCAAATCGAGTCCAGTTATGCGGGTCTTCTTTCTTGGACCCTCTTTTTTTTTTATTTCTGACGCCAATTATAAGGATCCACTTCAAATCATAATAATATCAACGATAATTTCAGCGATAATTTCAGCGATAATCTCATAAACAGCAAATAATTTTTTAGTTACAATTTTATTCTCTAACATTGATATAAATTAAAAATTCTCTAATGAATCTTTCATAAAATTTGGTATACAAAACAAACCTAAATGTTAAAAATCCCTTATCTGTTTTTTGTTCAATTTTTTTATTTTCTGAAATGATTTATTTATTACGATTTTCTATTTTTGTTTTCCTTTATTCTCATTTTTATTTGTATATAAATATTCTTATTTCTTCATTATATTATTGTAATTTTAAAAATTATGAATATATTCATATAAATTATTATTAAAAAGTAATTTAATTCAATTTAATTTAATTTAATCTAATTTAATTATAGTTTCATAAAAATTATAAATTCAGTCACTCTTTTAAAAAAAATGTTTTTCAATTCAAATTTTAATTTTTCTTCAATTTTAATTATTTTTTTATTAAATTTTTTTTTCTTAAATTCTGTTCAATCCCATGGATATTTAACTGATATTCAAATTGGTGATATTTGGTATCCTGGTTCAAATCCATATGTTGATGTTTATTTAAAACCAGAAAAAATAGTTTGGCCATTTTATGAAGCTGGTAATGGTCCAGTTGAAGATGTTTCTTTAGTTGATATTGTTTGTAATAAAGGTGCAGAACCTTCAAATTTAGTTGCTCCTGTAAATGCAGGTGAAGAAATTAATCTTTTTTGGACTGAATGGTTAGATTCTCATAGAGGTCCAGTTATAACATATTTAGCAAATTGTAATGGTAATTGTTCAGAAATGACACCATCTAATTTATCATGGTTTAAAATTGATGAAGCTGGTTTATTAAATGATAATGATTCTTATCCTTATGGATATTGGGCTTCTGATGCTTTGAAAGCTAATAATAATTCATGGAGTATAACTATCCCTTCAGATATAATTTCTGGTAATTATTTAATGAGACATGAAATTTTAGCTTTACATAATGCAACTTATTTAAATTCTGGACAATTTTATCCATCTTGTACAAATTTAAAAATTTCTAGTAATGGTTCTGCAACTCCAGAAGGTGTTAAATTTCCAGGTGCTTATAAAAATACTGATCCAGGAATTTTTGTAGATATTTATTATCCAAAACTTTATAATTATACAATTCCAGGTCCTGCTGTTTATAATTCATCAAGTTCTTCAAGTTCTTTAACCTCAGAAGTTTCTCAAAGCTCAGGAAGTATTTTAGCCTCATCATCATCATCATCATCATCATCTTTTACTATATCTTCATCAGTTACAGAACTAGTTGAAGTTGCAGCAGTTACTTCTTCTACTAAATCTTTTACTTCTTTTATTTCTTCAAGTTTAACATCTTCTTTAGCATCACCATCATCAGTTAATTTTGGAACTTTATCAACAGAATCAGTCAATTATGGTTCTTTTTCATCCAATTCTAATGTATATTCCAACAAAACTGAACTGGAATCATTTTCAATTCCAACTCCAATGCCAAGTGATGAATTTAATAATAATACCCATAGTAATAATAATAATAATAATAATAATAATAATAATAATTATAAATTTAATTTTGGACCAATTGGTAATTATACATCATTAGTAACCATTACTGTTACTGAAAAAGTAACTGAATATGCATGTACTGTTTGAAAATAATTCATTTATTGATATATAAATATATATTTTAATAAATAAGTAAATAAATAAATAAATAAATAAATAAATAATCCTATTTCTGTTCTCTTCATAAGAAACAAAAACATAAAAAAGTAATTGAAAAAAAGAACGACAACAGCAGGACTCGAACCTGCGCGGGTAAACCCAAAAGATTTCTAATCTTTCGCCTTAACCACTCGGCCATGTTGCCCACAAACAATTTTTTTTAAAATAGATAAAAGATAGGCTACGCGTATATAATATCCCAAGTTATCGCTAAATTAACTTTTTTTAATCATTTATAAAAAATAATCATCATTTAAAGTTTAGAGACCAGAATTGTGGGTTTTATTTTCTAATTTTTAATTTTTAATTTTTTTTTCAGGTCGGTTCCGCATTTGCCGTTGACCTTATTTATTACGGGTGTTGAAAGGTCCGTGTTCCGGGGTATAAGTTAAAAATTAAATATTTATTACCTAAAATTATCTAATGAGTGGTGAGTGTTATAAACCTTTGATGAATAATGGGAATATAAAATAAAATAAAAAAAACAGTTAAGATTGTAAAAATTACTCTGAAAGGAAATATTGAATCAATATTAAAAATAAAAAATAAAATATTTGAACTGATTAAAGAAAGTAATAAAATTAAACATGAAAATAAAGAAATATCAAAAAATAAAAATGAAAATGAGAATATTAAATCATAAATAAGAATAAATAATCTTAAAGTAATTGAATTAATTTGAAATGAACGATAAACAAAATAATTAAAAGCTGTTGATGATATTAATATAAAAAAATTTATAAATAAATAATATTTAATTCTTTCATTTTCTGGAATAAAAAACCGTTTAAACATTATTAAAAAATTTTGGTTTTGAATTAAATTTTAAAGAAATAAATTTATTTTCAATTTCCAAATTTATTTTAATTTTTTCATATTCAATTATATTTAAAATATCATTTAAATTTAAAATTATATAATTTTTTTGATTAATTTCTCTAATTTTTGATTTCATTTTTAATTTCATTTTTAATTTCATTTTTAATGTAATATAATATAATATAATATAATATTATAGTAGATAAGATATGAATTGAAATATAATGAAATATAATGAAATATAAAGAAATATAGAAAGAAAGTTGAGACCATTTCAATGGATCCGAAGAATATACCAATTTGAAACATAATGTGAAATACATGATATGATATATGATATATGATATATGATATATGATATATGATATATGATATATGATATATTAGAATATAATGGAAGAGAATATTATTTATAATGTAATTTTATTAATATTAATACTTTTTGAACAGAATAAATAATTATTAAAATATTCAAAACCATTAATGTTTTTTATAGCTTCTTGAGAATCAGTGATTTCTTCAAATTCAATATCTGCATATACATTTTTTTTATTATTATTATTTTTATTATTATTATTGTTATTATTTGATAATTTTAATGAGATTATATTACCAAAAGGTAAAAAAAGTGAATAAAGATCATTTTCAGTTATTGAAATTGGTAAATTGACTAAGATTGTTAGTAACTTGTTGTGATTAGTGGTTATTGGTTATAATACTTGTTATAATACTTGTTATAATACTTGTTATAATACTGGTTATAAGTCAGTGGAATACTTACCAACATGAACAGTTGAACTCATTGCAATGAAGTCGATTACCTGTTCAATTGACTGCTACTCCTTTACTTCTCTTACTTCTCTTACTTCAATAACTTCTCTTCCTTCTCTTACTTGTCTTACTTCTCTTCCTTCTTCTTCTTCTTCTTCTTCTTGTTATTGTTATTGTTATTGTTATTGTTTATAAGTTGCTTTTGTGGGTTATTGATCACATGACATACAAATCAAAACTAATCACCTGACCGTATCACCTGACCATATCACATGACCATATCACATGACTGCAAACGACCACAATCCACCACCCCTTTCCCTTGTCCTGTGCTGTTCTTTCTCTGGTGTTTTTTAACCACCGCTGAGTTCTTGTGGCTCAGTGGCAAATCGGTGGGGTCTGAGGCTTCCTGAGTAAACCTGTTTCCAACAAAAACCGGTTCTTTTCGTTCCGGTTCGACTCTCGCAGGTGGGAAATTCGGTGAAACTTTTCCCAGTGCTGCAGCACTTACATAAACAAGGCTCGTGAGAGCGCCATTCGTCCAGGATGGAGGGGATCACTAGCAATTCCGGGGGCAGCACCTGACTGCCCCCATGGCAGATTCCCTGGGAAATTGGCCAGAGCCCCCGGACGGCCTCCGGGTCGGCTCTCAGAGCTGTTCAGTTCAATACCCAAACAGGCAATACGCACTCAATACCGATCACAGCTCCAGTCCCACGGATCTTCTTTTTTTCTTCACTTCTTCACTTCTTCACTTCTTCACTTCTTCACTTCTTTCATTCATTGCAAAATTTTCTTTGTTTTCTATCGAAATATATCAAATAAATACCAATTAAATCTATATCTATCTATATACTTATATATCTATATATACTCATATTCAATACCAACTTTTCAATAAAAAATATAATGAAATCATTATTAACCAATGAATCAATAATCATTGGTTCAAATCCATTAAATCAATGTTCAGATTATAATAATTTTTTAAAATTAATTGTTTTTGGTTCTGGAAATTTAATTTCAATTTTTAATCCATTTAAAATTAAAAATGGTATTTTAAAAACTTTAAAATCTCATAAAGATAAAATTATAAATTTAAAATTTTTACCAAATTCAAATTTCTTAATCTCTACAAGTGTTGATTCATCTATTAAAATTTGGAAATATAATAAAAACTCTAATAACAATAATGATAACAATAATGATAATGATAATGATAATGATATAAGTTGGGAATTATTTCAAACTATTGAAATTAAAGAAAGTAATAACGATAATAATAATGAAAATGATAATAAAAATTCTTCAATTTTATCTTTATCAACTACAAATCATCAATTAAATTTAAATTCAAATCCAAATAATATTAATAATAATAATCAATTATCTTTTGTAATTTCAAATTCAAATGGTAATATATATATATATACATTTAATAAATTTGAAAATGAATTTAAAAATATAAAAAAATTTAAAATAACCGCTGATAATAATAATAATAATAATTTTTTATTTTATCCATTATCTTTATTATTATTAAATTTTTTTAATAATGATTATATTTTAATAATTTCTGGTACAAATAATTTTATTTATTTTTATTCTTTTACAATTTTAAATAATTTAAAAATTAATAATTTTAATTATAATTTTAAATTATCTGGTCATGAAGATTGGATTAAATCTTTATCAATCAAGAAATTAAATAATAACAACAATAACAACAATAACAACAATAACTCTTTTGGTGATTATTATTTAGCTTCTGGTTCTCAAGATAAATATATAAGAATTTGGAATATAAATATTTCAAATAATTCATCAAATAATTCATCAATAGATTCATCAACTGATTCAATAATCAATAGTAAATTATTGAATAATAAAATTTATAAAATTAAATTAATTTCAAATTTAAATATAATTTATAAAATTAATTTTGATTCTTTAATTATTGGTAATGATGATTGGATTTCTTCATTAACTTGGAATCCAAATTATTTAAATTTAAATTTATTATCAACTTCAAATGATGGTAATTTAATAATTTGGAAAATTGATAATAAAACTAAAATTTGGTATTCAATTTCTATACTTGGTAATTTATTAAATAATTTTAAAGGTTCAAATTCTATCTTTGGTTCTTCAAATGATTTCTTAAATTCTTTTTGGATTAATAATAATAATAATAATAATGATTATATTTTAACAAATACAAAAAATGGTGCTTTTAAATCTTGGATTAATGATAATACAAAAAATGACTTTAATTGGAAAGAATATTATTCATTATCTGGTTCTATAAAAGAAATTACTGATTTATCTTGGTCTGAATCAAATTATTTATTATCAACTTCTTTAGATAAAACAACAAGATTATATTCAAAATTAGCCGCTGATACAAATAATAATAATAATACAAATAACTGGTATGAATTTTCAAGACCACAAATTCATGGTTATGAAATGATATGTATAAAATCTTTAAATAATAATCAATTCATAAGCGCCGGTGATGAAAAAATTTTAAGAGTTTTTAATAAACCAAAATCAATTAAAAATTTATTAAATAATTTATCAACTTCCACTGATATTGATAATAACCAAGATAATAATAATGATAATGATGATGATGAAATTGAAAATGTTTCTGTACCAACTTTAGGTTTATCAAATAAAATTGAAAAAATTTTAAATGAAAATGGTGAAGAAATTAATTTAAATTCAATTGAATTAAATTCTTTAATTAATCAACCTAATGAAAATCATTTAGAAAAATTTACTTTATGGATTGAAAATGAAAAATTATATGGTCATGGTTTTGAAATTATAAATTTAGATATTTCAAATAATAAAAAATTTTTAATAACTTCATGTAAATCAAATAATTTAAATCATTCAAAATTAATTTTATATCAAATTTTAAATAATAACAAAATTTTTAAAAAAATTAATTCATTACCTGAATTAAAATTTCATAATTTAACTGTAACTTCATTAAAATTCTCAATTGATGATTTATTCATATTAGCAGTTTCAAGAGATAGAAAATTTTCAATTTGGGAATTTAATAATAATTTTATTAATCCAAATTTTATCCTAAAAACTTTTAATGAAAAAGCTCATTCAAAAATTATTTGGGATTGTTGTTGGATTCCATCAATAAAATTTGGTTATTTTTTTATAACTTGTTCAAGAGATAAATCAATAAAATTATGGAATTTTTTACCAAATAATATTATAAATTATAAATTAATTACTCAAATTAAAAATTTTAATTCTTCAGTAACTTCAATTGATATTTTAAAAGATTTAATAAATTATTCAATTTCTTTAATTTCTATTGGTTTAGAAAATGGTGATATTTATATATATTCAATAAATTTAAAAAATTTAAAAAATTCAGAAAATTCAGAAAATATTGAATTTAAATTAATTGAAAAATTAAATTATGATTTAACTCCAGATGATAGAATTAATTCAATTAATTGGAGTTATAAATGTAAAAATGAAAATAAATATATGTTAGCTGTTGGAAGTTCTGATAATTCTATAAGAATTTTTAGTTTCAAACTTGAAAATCTTTTAAAAGTTTTATAAATAAATATTTATTAAATAAAAAGTTAAATTTTTTCAAATAAAAAATGTTTCTTCTTTTTGATTGAAAAGAAATTGAATAATATTTATGATATATTTTCAATATATAGTTATTTAATATGAATTAAAAAAAGGTAAAATCAAAATGAAATATTGAGTTTAATAGAATAAAAATAAATTTTTAGGTTACTATAAAATAAAAAATAATGAGATAAATAAAAAAAAATAGAACTATAAAATAAAAGAATTAATAAAAGAAAAAAATGTTAATTAAATTTCATAAGTAACACCTTCATATCTTTCAACAAATTTTTTAGGAATTTCAGCATACTTTGATCTTATAAAATCAGCAAAACCTTTACCTAAACCATCTAATCTACTTGATGAAGATATACCTCTACCTAAGATACCATAGACAACAAAATGAACAGCTTTAATTAATGGCATTTCAACTCTTTCAATATAAAACCAATCTTCCCAATCTTCACCAATAAACTCTTTCATTTTATCTTTTGTTAAATAAGTTTTTAACCATTCATATTCATCATCTTCATGAACAAATAAACCAATATTAACATTACTACCTTTATCACCAGATCTTGCTAAAACAATTTTTTCTAATTCAGTCTCAATAGTTGGACCAAATGTTTTTAATTCAACTGGATTTGCAGTTTCATAATTTTCTCTAATACCAAATTCAGAAAATTTTGTAACTCTATCAGCATCAAAAGTTTCAGTTGAATTATCTATTGGACTTAAAATTGTAACTTTTTCATCAAGATCTTTTTGACCTATTAAACATGGAAAATAAGCATTATATTTTGTTGGATGAAAAGTTCTTTGATCCATTGAAGTATGCATACCAGAATAATGTTGCATACCATATTTCATAAAACCATAAATTAAAGATGTTGCAACTTTAAAATCTTTTGTTTGAGCAAAAATTCTACAAAATGCTGTACCTCTATTTTGACCAGCTGGATTTTTATCAGATTTACCAAAAATTTGAAAATCTAAAACATCAAATTTATCATAAGTATTTTCTTCTTTTAAAGCATGAATTAATTGTTTTTTTAAGAAATTAAATTTAAATTCAGAATTTGTACCAGTTGCACAAAATGTTGTTTCACATTGATAACCACCTTGATAAAATAAAGATAATTTAGTTGTTGGAGGTGGAGGTAAACCTTTAACACCAGTTATTTTAACTCTATTTTTTGCAACTTGTTGAACTTTAACATCATGAAGATCAGCAATAACATCACTATTAAGATATTTTGTACCTTGTAATTCATATAATAATTGACATCTAATATTATCAACATTTACTAAACCATTAAGAGATTCATGTTTTGTAATAATACAAGTACCATCACTTGCAACTTCAGCAATTGGATAACCTAAATCAATTAATTTTTCAATTGGTTTATATCTTTCAAAATCACAAAAATTAGCACCAGTACTATAACCAGAACATTCAATTAAATGACCTGCAATTAAAGAACCAGCTAATTTATCATAATCATCAACTTTCCAACCATGCCACCAAGCAGATAAACCAATAATTGGGGAAGCATCAGCAATTCTACCACATATTATAATATCAGCACCATTTTCAAGACCTTTGATAATACCTCTTGCACCAAGATAAGCATTACAACTAACAATATCAACATTATCATAATCTTTTAAAAATCTAGTTGTAATATCACTATATTTAATATCTGGATTTGCAGAATCTAAATGTTTTAAATGATATTCAGGTTTTATAAAATCTTTTGCTTTTTCAACTAAATTATCACCAGAAACATAAGCAACTTTTAAATTATAATTTTTTGCAACAACTTCTTCATGAATTCTTTCAGCTAAACCTTTTGCATTTTGAGCTCCACCATCTAAAACAACTTTAATTCTTTTTTCATTAATAACTGATAAAGTTTTTAAAATTGATAATTCTGCATTTTTTTCCCAACCTGGATGTTTACCATTTTTATAAGCTTCTGCATTACTTGCAATATTAACTTCTGCTAAATAATCACCATATAAAGCATCAACTTTTCCTTCAGTGGCTTGTCTATACATATTAATAGCTGTATCATTCATTGCACCTGCGCAATCAGCAATAATAATTGGACGTTTACCCATTTTTTAAATTGAATTGTATTTGTTATTTGTGTTTGATTGTTTGTTTGATAATTGAATATATATTTGTATTCAATTGTATTTGTATTTGTATTTGTAATTGTAATTGTAATTAAATTTATATTTGTAATTATTTAATAATTATTTCTTAATAAATAAAACTAGAAATTGAAAATATATTTATAAAAGGAGGATAAAAGATTATTTATATATTAAATAACTCATTTCTTAAAAAACAAGCTGCAAATTCATGAAATTAAGAAATTCAGTGTTAAAATTGAAATTTTGAATAAAATTACTCCAAACAAAAGCCAATCAAAACCAAAATAACATTATGTCAGATATCTTATGTCAGAACTCTTACCACAGATATATTATGTCAGATATTATGTCAGATATTATGTCAGATATTATGTCAGATATTATTTAAAATATAAATAGCTTTTATTACGTAATATTTCCTCACGTAATCCACCTGAGAACAATGAAATTTTTCTATTTCTGGGGTAACAGGATAAGGTTTTATCCTAAAATCCCGAGATTTACAGGCAGCCTAAACCTTAAATGTCGGGTGTTTAAAAACCACACACCCATCGGCATTACGCCGTGCATTCCGGTTCCCTAGAATTCTCTCCGCAATAAAAAAGCACGTGTTGTCTTACGTGAGATGGCTGACGGGGGTTCATTACCCTCGTATTACGTGAGAATTCTTACATCAGACCATTAAGGAACTGTTTGTTGTCAAAAGAATAAAAGAAATGTTGCAAGAAATTTTCAATTTCAACTTTTTATATAAATATTAATACTTTTGCTCTATGTTTTTTGGATGGGTTCTTTTGTTTGTTCAATTAAAGAATAAATAATTTTGATTGTATTTCTACTTTCAATTATAATTCTAGTTTTTTATTAATTTTTTTGGTTTTTTTCAAAAATTCATATATTTTCACTATATAACTTCTTTTTAATTAAAATGTCTTTTGATAATTCTGAGTATACTGTTGCTAAAGAATCTAAAAGGATTCTTTCTGAAATCTTAAATGATGACAGACTTTTAGTTCCTGATTATATTAAACAATTTTCTAGTAATGTTGAATTCATTTCCCCTTCCGGTAATGAAAAACCTTTTTTACCAACTTCTTTAAAAATGAGTGAATCTTCTGCTTCTTTATGGGGGTTTTTATCATGTTTTGCAAATGGTATTATAAAAGATAGATATAATCCAGAAAATAATCAAATTGCAACAATTGATACTGATTTATCTACATTATATTTAAATTCAATTCCTTTTATTCAATTTAATGGAAATAATTTAGCTTCTTCAGAGTTAACAGAAAGAAATATAAGATACGATTTACATCAAAATCAATCTTCACCTTACAGATTTCTTTCAACAAATATTTATCAAACAAAAGATAATAAATATTTTCATTTACATGGTTCAATAAATCCAACTCCAACTTTAGAAATGATAAATCTACCACCTTTTAATGATGAACTTTCAAAAAAATCTCAAAGAGAAATTGCAAATTTTTATAATAATCATCTTAAAAAAAATTTTGATAGTGATTATTTAGATATTTATTCAAATGAAAGATTTAAACAACCTGGTACAATTTGTTATAAATATAATGATTTTATTAAAACTGATTATGGTAAATTAATTGATAAAGAACCAATTTATAATTTATATAAAGTTAATCCTGAATTACCTTCAATTTCATGGCCAAAAGTTACAAAAGGTACTGGAAGACCTTTAGAAGGTATTAAAGTTATTGATATTTCAAGAGTTGTTGCAGCTCCTCAAATTACAAAAATCTTAGCTTCTTTAGGTGCAACTATTATAAGAATTTCATGTTCTACAAATCCAGATTTATCTGTTTTAATGTATGATGGTAATTTAGGTAAAAGAGATATTTCTTTAAATTTAAAATCAAAAGAAGGTAAAAAAACTTTAGATAATTTAATTCAAACCGCTGATGTTTTTCTTGATGGTTATAGACCAAATGCTTTAGCTAAATTAGGATTTTCTCAAGATTATTTACAATTTATTGCTAAACAAAGAAATAAAGGTATGATAGTTGCAAGAGAAAATTGTTATGGTTATGTTGGAAGTTTAAAAAATAGAGCAGGTTGGCAACAAATTGCAGATGCTATATCTGGTGTTGCTTATGAACATGGTAAATTTTTAGATTTAGATGAACCTATTTTACCTTTATTACCAAATGCAGATTTTCAAGTTGCTTTAATTGGGGTTGCAGGTATATTAAATGCTTTATATAAAAGATCAAAAGAAGGTGGTTCTTATAATCTTGATGTTTCATTAGTTCAATATGATTTATTTTTCTTAAAATTAGGTATTTTACCAATTGAAGAACAACTTAGATTAAAACAAGATTATAAAACAAATGAAAATTCAAGTATTTCTAATGTTTTTAATTTAAGATTTTTTGATGATATGGCAACTTTATCAACAAAAGTTACTAAATATTTATTTTCAATGGAAAATACAAGAAAAATTATTTTAAATCCTAATAATTATTCAACTGCAGATTCAAAATGGGGTGTAGAAAATGAAAAAATAAAATTTATTAAACCTCCTTTAAGTTTTACAGATATTCAATTATCTTATGATATTGGTACTTGTCAAATGAATTCTTATGAACCTGAATGGCCCTTTTAATGTTTAAATGATTAATTTTTTTTTTTTTTTTTTGATTTATTTTTCTTGGTTTTAAGTCTCGAAAATTTATAAAAGATAAAAAGTATTCTTAATTCATAAGTTGATTAATAATATATATATTTATCAAAAAATAATAAACATTTTTTACATATTTTGGCATATATAAGTTGTCGTAATGAAATTACATAAAAAAAAATCACTTTTAGAAGAAATTGCAAAAAAATACATAAGTTGAAAAATATTAATAACAATAACTGTATAATATTTAAAAAATCAAAAAAATGGAATTCAACTCTTTTGAAAATCATTGAAAATCATTGTGTAACACTTTCAGTTAATGGATCAATAGTATTTATACTTGAAATAAATGCAAGCATATTTAATAGATTATCATTCATTTCTAATGAATTTAAAACACTTTTTTCTGAATATGAGATTAAATTTGAATTTTGAGGGAAAATATTTGGAAAATTAATAGTAAATTTTTGATGAATTTTCCAATTATCAATATTTTGAATATTTGAATTGAATAAAATTAAATAAATTTCATTTGAATAATTTGAATATAAAATATCATTAAAATCTTTTATGAAAAAAGCTCCTTCACTAGTTTCAATTAAAATATTTTTGAATAGATTATCTAATAGATTATTTAAAAGATTATTATTAAGATAATTTGAATTATTTATTTCATTTATATTATTTATATTATTTATATTATTTATATTATTTATATTATTTATACTATTTATATCCATAATATTAGTAGAAGATGAGAATTTCATAATAATTGAATTTCTAATTTCAGGCCATGGAATAAAATTTATCATTGGATTATAAGCAAAAGGAATATTTAATAAATGTTTATTAATTAAATTTAATTGTAAAGCAGTTGGAATAAAATTTTTTGGTTTAATTAAATTTAAATTGGAAGTACTTGGATTAAGTAAAAATATTAAAATTGATTTAAACCACATTTTAGAATTTAAAGTTAATGAAATAAATTTCATTATTGGAGAAACTATTTCAAATAATTCTAATTGAGTTAAAATATGTCTTTGAATGATGAAAGAATCTGAATGAAGTTGATATTTTAAAGAATTTTTTAATTTATTAAAAAAAAATAAAAAATTTTCTGTTTGAGTTCTATTATTTTTTGAAATTAATTCATTTTCATTAATTGAATTTTTAATTTCAATATTATATGAAGTTTTTGAAATATCATTTTTTAAAAATTTAGATTGATTTTTATTTAATTTTGATATTAAATTCAAAGGATTTTTTTCAACTTGAATTTTTGTTAAATCAGTATCATTATCATGAGATATTAAATTAGAAATAGCTAAAGGACTATTACTTGAACTATGAATATTTGTAGATAAATTTAAATTTGATTTTGATGAAAAAGATTGATTTGAATATTTTTCTTTTGAAATTTGATTATTACCATTATTTATATCTTGAATTGATTTATTATTATTATTATTATCAATTGAAATTGGAGTTTGATTATATTTTTCAATTTCTTTTTCATTCTCTTTTTCAATTTTTTCTTTGTTCTCTTGACAAATTTCTTTTCTTATTTCATTTCTTATTTCATTTTTTATCTCATTCTTTATCTGATTTTTAATTTCATTATCATAACTATTTTTAATTTGATTTTTACTATAGTTACTTAATTTATCATTATCATCAAGATTCAATAAAGAATTTGATAAATTTTTAGAATCTTTGATTATTCTAATCAAATCATCAAAGTTATTATTTAAATCAAATAATAAATCCTTATAAGTATTATTTTCTTCAATTAATTCTAAGATTGTATTTTGATTATCATTGTTGTCATTATTATCATTATTGGAATCATTATCATTGTCATTACTATCATCACTATCATTATTTTGCTTTTTAAATGAGTTTTCAATGCTTGTATTATTATTTAAAAGTGATTTCCCATGAGTTGATTTCATTAAAATCTCTATCTTTTTTTCAAGTTGTTTTATCTTTATTGATTTCTTTTCTCTGTATTTTTTTTGTGATATTCTATTTTGTTTCCTTTTTTTCTCAAGAGCAGATAAGGATTGACTATTACTACTCTTGTTAAGATTATTATTGTCATTACTATTACTATTACTTTTGTCTAACTCCATGATTCTACTGCAATTGATTGGATTGATGAATATTTTGTTTTTTTAATCTTTGATATATTCATCAATGCTCAAATAATAATTATTTTCAGTTAGTTCAAAATATTCTTCAATTTCACAAAAAGACAATTTTGGCAAAAATGAAATGGGAAGAAACGAAATGTTAGGACATGCAGGCTTAGCGGTTAATACGCACAAGCAAGCACGCGTGTCTAAAAGCGCAATAAATGTGCTGCGCTGTTTATTTATGCACTCATCTGAAGTGTACATTTACCAACGTGCTTATGCATGATCCGTTTAAGTGGTAATTACCAATTGTGTGGGTGCATTTATTTAAAAATAATTTAGGACATACTAATAGGACACCTAAGAACTATCTAATTCCTCTAATTCAATTTTATATATTCAACAGTTTTAAAGAAGATACTTGGAATTAAATAAAAGTAATATAGAAATCTCTGACAGTGGTGGATTGATTTATTATATGTATATATATATATATATATATATTTACTAAATATTACCAAAGTCATCATGGCTTGTAGCAACAATATTTATAGGTAATTTACATGAAAATACATTACCATTTAATATTTCTCTTCCAAGATATAATTTACCTTTTTTATCTTCATATATTTTTTCATATAAAACTTTATCTACATTGACTTCACTAATGTCATTATTGCCATTTTCTTTCATTATTTCTTGATCTTGAGTATCATTTTCAGTTTCATTATTATCATTATAATTTTCATCCTCATCTTCATCGTCGTAATAATCTTCAGGATCTAATTTATTTTCAATAATTATAAATTTCAAATTTAAAAAATATTGAATTTTAAAAAAATTACTCTTAAATTGTGGTGATAAATGAAAAGGTATATTGAAATTTAATTGTAATTTATCATAATTTAAAACTGAAACTCTTTTACAACTTATATTACAAGAAAATTCATTATAATAATCTTCATCATTAATCATTAATTTTTCAATTTTTATCATTTCTTCTTTTTCTTTTTCAAGTTTTTCAAGTTTTTCTTTTTTTTTTTGATTTTTTTTTTCAATATCACTTTTAATAATATTTTCATTATTAATAATGGATGATGAATTTCCTATCAAATTATCATCTTCTTTATTATCATTTGTACTTTTATTTTGATCTTTTAAAATATTTTTCTTCTCAGTTTTACTTTTATTATTATCTTCATTATTATCTTCATTCTGGTCATTATGGTCATTATGGTCATTATCATTATCATTATCAGTATCAATATCACTATCATCACTATCACTGTCATTATTATTATTATTGAATTCAACTAAATATTTGTAATTATAATTTTCAAAAATATCAAATTCTAAAATTATTCCACTAACTTTATAAAAATTTTTATTAATTGAATTATTTAAATTATTGAAATTAAAAATTAAATTAACTTGATCACCAATTTCATAATATGGTTTTGAATACATTAAATGACAAATAAATTTTTTATTATATTTAATTAAAAATTGATTTTGAAATGGAAATTTAACAATACTTTCATAATTTATATTATCTTTACTTTCTTTATTAGTATTTGTATTATTAATATTACTTTTATTTAATAATTTATTTCTTTCCTCTGTATTTTCAATATCATCTTTAATCTCATCTTTTATATCATTTTCAATATCATTTTCAATATCATTTTTATTATAATTATTGATTTTTTCACTTGTCATTATTAAACTTTTATCTTTAATTAACATTTCCATTTTTTTAATAAAATTTTTTTTTAAATTTAAATTTGAATTATTTTCAAAATTATTATTTTTTGTTAAAATTTTATTATTTAATAATTTAAATTTATTTTGTTGTAATAAATAATTTGAAATTGATTTAAAATTTGATCTTAAATTAAATTTATAATTTTGTTTATCATTTAAATCTAAAATTAAATAATTATTTTTATTTAATTTTTTTAAATTATTAAAAAATTCTAATTTAAAATTTATTATTGGTTTAATTAATTTATTATTATTATTATTATTATTATTATTATTATTATTATATGGAAAAATTTTTAATGGAAAAAATAAATTTAATTTTATTGGTTTTTTAATTGTTGAATTAATTAATAATTTTTCAACATTTAAAATTAAATTATAATTAATTTTTATAAAATTACCTTTATAATTACAAGGTAATGAATTTGGAATTTTAAATTTAAAATAATATTGTTTTATATCCCCAGGTTTTAAATTTATTTCAATAAATAATAAACATTGTTCAGTTGTGAAAAAGGGAATGATATTATTAATATTCAGTAAAATTTTATTTGATTCAGTATTTGAGTTATTATTATTAATAAAATTTGGATCATTATTATTATTAGTATTATTATTATTATTATTATTATTATTATTAGTATTGATGTTATTGATATTATTATTATTATTATTATAATTATAATTATTATTTATAAATTGATTAGAATTATTATTAGTTTGAAATTCAGCAATATCACCAACATTAGTATCTAAAAAATTTGAAATATTTGTTGTTAAATTATTTAAAAAAGAAGATTGATTAATTAAATTTATATTTGATAAATCAAGTGATTGAATTGCAGCAAATTTTCCAGCAATTATTGAATTTTTTTTAATTTTAATAAATTTTGAATCATCTATAACATTATTATCAATAATTGCATAACCAAATAATTGTATATTACCAATTAATAAAGTTTCTCCATTATCTATTATATCATTACTATTATTATTATTATTATTATTATTATTGTTATTATTATTGGAATTATTATTAGAATTACTATTAGTAATATCATTATCATTATCTTTAAGTTGATCCAGAAATAAAGATCTTGTTGAATTTGATAATTGTTGAGATAATTTTCTACCAAAACCAGTCCATGAATTTGGATCTAAGAAAGAATTAGAAGAAACTGAGGAAGTATGAGATTGAGATTGAGATTGAGATTGAGATTGAGATTGAGAATCAGATTGTGATTGAAGACTAACAGTTGATCTTATTGAAGATACAGAATTAGAATGATTTCTATTAAGTGCAGGAGTATTAAGCATATTATTATTATTATTATTATTATTATTAATACTTGTTTTTTTTTTGATTAATTTTTTACCTAAATGACGAAATCTTATAATTGCAGAAACATCTTCACCAGCATAAAATGGATTTGATTCATAAACTATTTCAACTCGTACATTTGGAGTTAATAATTGGTTACATATAAAATGAGTAATCATTTTATGAATTGATTAATATTGATTGATATTATTATATTACAAAAGTTATATTAATTTTGAATATGTTTCTCATATCTATTATCAATTGACTAGATATTCTTGAGTAAAGTTTTTGTTAGCTAATTGGTGATGAATTCTTTCTTTATTAATGAGAAACTATTTAATTCAGGTCTTTTAATGAGTGGATTGTATTAGATTATTAGATCATTAGATATCATCTCATTGAATTGAATTGAATATAAATAAATCTGAGATAGACCTTGTTTTTGTTTTCTGATTTCGTTAGCGCCGATGAAAGCGTTTCTTGTCATCTTCAGAAAGAAAAGGCCAGCACACACACACGCCACCACCCAGATCAAAGACATTCAAACAGGACTCATCCCCATTAGCTCAGTTGGTAGAGCGTTCGGCTTTTAGGGATTTGTTAATTTCGAGACACCGAAATGTCTAGGGTTCGAGCCCCTAATGAGGAGTCCTTTTTTATTTTATTTATTTTTGTATATTTCATTTTAATTTTCTTACTTTTGGTGATTGACACTAATACGCTTGAAATCCACAGTTGAATTTTTAATTTTATAAACTTGGGCGTGTAGCGCAGTTGGTAGCGTGTCTGCTTTGCATGCAGAAGGTCTCCGGTTCGAATCCGGACTCGTCCATTTTGTATTGTACTTAATTTTCAAAAATTATTGTTTTTTTTTATTATTATTACAATAGTATTTTGAACTAGTTTATTTTTTAAAATTATTGAAGATAATACATTATATATATCATAAAATATTGATTAAGAAAAAATAAGAATTTGTATAAGATTATAGTCAGACTCAAATTCATGTGTATAAGCAAAAAATTGAGAAATTAAAAATAGTGAATATGTTAAATATTCAATATTATAAACTATTAATTAAAATAAAATTATGAATATTTCTCTTATTCTGGGATTATTGAAATTGTCGTTTTTGTTCATTTCTCTTCAATAGCCATCTTAATTTATGGTTTATTTGTTTTTTTTACAGAAATAAAAATATTACAAACGTGTAAAATTAAACAAAATTGAAAAAACAAAAAAGAAAATGAAGGATGCGAGGTTCGAACTCGCGCGGGAATTTCCCAGTAGATCTTAAGTCTACCGCCTTAGACCACTCGGCCAACCCTCCA